>JASAMW010004787.1:0-11718 GCA_030247985.1 Epsilonema sp. ZAB3_2
CAACCAAGGGGAAACAGGAAAGGAAAGAAGAGAACGAAAGCCCAAGCAGGATCGCCGAGTTTGGTGCAAATCAGCCAGAACCTCTCCCAAAACTCCCCCACGAAACACGGCAGCTGTTGGAGCCAGTGCAAGAATATTACTTCGATTTGATAGACAGGAGTAAGTAATTTCATTTTTTCTCTGTAACCTGTAACGCAGCAAACCGTTTGGTAACGTGGCAACTATTGGCGTTAACATTTTGGCGCGCATTTGAATTTTCTAGGTGGTCATGCTCAGAATCAGCAGTTCTGTGGGAGGTGTGTGGTCATGTTTGATCAAATGTCAGATGGATTGTAGTAGTCCGCCGTTCTTCAAGTCTATCTTCAGCAGCAGGAAACAGACTCTAAGTTCGTCTTCGAGCGATGATGAATGGATGAGGCCTGGGTCTCCATTAATACAGTTCAAGCTCTTCAAAGACGAGCGTATTCGCTCTTTGCCTAATTTCAATCCCTTTTTCGACTTGCAGAAACTAATCTGCGTTCTTGCCCTTTGGTTCAAGTATGATCCAAAATCCTCAAATTTGGACTTCCACATGGGAACGCGAAAGGTATGATATTACGTAGTGTTTCGCGATACTTTTCTTCCTTTGGATAGAGACGGAAAAGACTAAGTCGGAAACTGTACAACATGTTGCCTATTAGAACAGTACAGAACTGTAATTTTGCCTGTTGTGAGAAAGGACCAGGTTCAATATATCATTTTTAGACGTTTGAAATCATATCTCAGGCCCTGTACAGGAAGCAATATGAGGTGCTGGAAAAACTTATCGATCCTGAGGTACAGTAGTAGTACTATAAGCGAAGACACTACGTCATTTGTCGTGTTGGACGTTTGCCCAGCTTTTTGTTCCAGTTTTTGCCAAGGGTGAAAGCAGCTGTGGACGATTTGAACCCTGTCTGAGTTCGAGTATTTCAACTTGACTGAGCAAAGTATTGGATTGAAGTTTCATACGAGAGCTAAAATATGGAAGCATGACAAAGGTATAGCCAACCGATATATAGCATGTTCACGTAAGCAACACCTGCACGTTCACGCGTAAAAAGGACGTACCCATGTGTATTGTTCTGTACGCATCATCATACCTACTTTAGATCGGCCTTACTGTGACCTGACTGTAATGTATCACTGCGCTCAACCAGTGCAAGCTGCCGATAACTTACCCAGCATGGGACGAAGCAGCCCCTCAAATGAGGTGTAAGGCCGGCTCGGGTATGCGGGTACATGTCCGTTTAGGACGCTCTTGGGCAACAGCCATACGCTGTACAATACGTTTGTCACTAGCGCGAAGTGAACTGAGAAAGTTTCTGTAGCATAATCTTCTGGTATTTTTAGGTACCTACCAAACGTATGTATGTATGTAATGCACATACGTAGGTATATTCTGCTGGATGCTGGTTTTTTTGTGTTTTAAGGTACAGAAGGCCCTCGGTTCCCCAGTTAGGTGGTTGGTATGTAGTCAAGTTGAATTATGGTAGCAGACACTTACCTATGATGCAACGCCGTGATACTTGATTACAAATATTGTGTAGGTATTTACACGTAATTTATGCGATGCCAGTTGTGTTTCAGTGAGTGGAGATTGGATGTAGAGTTAAAAGAAATTTTCTCATCTTGTTGGGTGTTGGTTATGGGTGTCTAATGATGGGTGATGGTTCCCAAGCTGCAACAAGCTGACTTTTTGCTTTGCCGTTTTGTTTTAGATGCGTTGATCTATACCTAACTTAGTATTTTCTTTACAGTCGGCAGGAGCGTGACTTACCTACCTACTGTGTCAGCGTTGTTCTGCTTGACGGATCGAACGGAGTGAACAGCTGAGCCTGTAAAATAGTAAGTGTAAAGTTCCAACTGTTCCACTTCTTTCTACGCCGGCTCAGGACTGTAATACAGCCCGTATTGTGTATGGTCCATTACTGTAAGGTTGGTGTCCCAAATTGGCGCGGGTGCATTTTGGCCTGAAATGGTACAACAGTCTACATTAGTAGGAACTTGTTTTTCTTGCACTCCCGTATCGCTAACCGGTAATGGATTACGTCGTACCAAAAATATTCACTCCTTAGAAGTACTAGTTTCTGGCTACTAGCACACTCTCCCTCTATGTCATTACACTCCTCTCCTACCGATGGTACTATACCAGGGACATACTCTAGGCTACAAGCCTCAAAACAACCAAAGATCTCAAACGGCCCAAACCCTCTCCAAGATACAGTCTACACCACTATTAACAGTCTAGTTCACTCTCCCACCTCAAATTTTCCTTCACGATTCAACTCCCTAATTACCGGCCCCATCCTCCATACCATCCTACTAGCGCCATCCCCTCTGCTCCCCTATTCGTATCCTCTAGCGACACCCGCCCTCCTCTCCCCACCCCACAAGTTACATATAATTCCCTGCCCTTTCCACGCCCAATTCTACTCATACCGTACCATATCCCTAGCATAGTAAAAGGCTCATCCTTCCGGGAAGAAAACCTCTCAGTACTACTTTCCCCCACCCTAGCATTTTCTTATTACCTACTCTCATCACACGCCCCTGAAACACACAAAAAAACTAATTTAGGAAGTTGACATTTTTAGAATGCCTCACTCAAATACAAGTTCCTCAATTATCCCACGACAACGATAAAAAGCCCTGATTGAAAGAAAACAAAAGACAAAGACCGCCATGACTTCTAACAGTAAAAAAAAAAATTTTCTCAAAACACAAATACAGAGTACAATTTTACACCTTTTCCCCCTTCTCCCACAACCAGACAATCCCAAAAGTACAATTACTCTCCATTAGCATTATAATACCCAACTCCCTATCTCCATAATCCCATATCATTTCTCGAAGCAGATAGTTAAGCCATATTCCAAGCAGACCGAATAGCAGTCCAGCCCAGCAATGCCCACATCTCAACCACCTAGCAGTAGCAGCAGCAGTTGCGTCCAACATGCAATAGATAAAACGCCATCAATTCACACCTTACACCCATGGACAGGAGGGGGAGAGAAGGAAACAATAAGCCCCGAGCAGGACACAGGACAGAACATATAGTATTTCAAATGATGTAATTCTGAAGGCGATGAGGGCAGATTCACAAAGGGGATGCCATATAATTATACGTACATACGCTACATTCGACCCACTCACACCACATATAGGAGCCACAATCAACAAAGGATCAGGTTTATAGACACGTAATTTTACACTTCAATCAACAAAGTAGGAGTATATAGTACTACAAGAGACAGTAGTACAGCTTTTTCCGGAATTCTATTCCCCAGTTCCAATCACTTTCCAGTTACTACGTAAAAAAAAGCAGAATTATCCCCTTCCTTTCAAAACGCTATTTTACCATATTGAAATAAAGATGTCAGCTTTCCAAGGAGAATTCAACAAGTGAAATACATATAAACGGACAAAAAGATTACGTTTAGAGATTGCTGCCTCCCATCATCAGCCGATGAGCCATAATCTAGATTATACTCCCAATTCTTTATGGGCAAAGACGGAAAGGTTACAAAGAATTGCTACTATTTGAAAACGGTTTCTTAACTTTTTATCTTGATGGAAGAAATAGCATAGTCGAATAGTATGTGAAAATTGAAAATCTATTTTCTCCTACTTTCACTGCCGCGCATTTACAAATTACCAAGTAAAGTAAACGTAGGAAATATAAGGCAAAATAGGAAATGTACGGAACCTTAAAGCAATCAAAACATCATGAGAAAAAAGACACTAGTACATATACCCAGTGTACAAGTAGATAGATACCTAATTAAAATACGGAGCATAGCCAGGAGGAGAGCCAGTCCTCCTCGCCGATGGACATGAAAAAGACAGGGAGAGAACAGACGAATCAAACAAAAAGCCGAATACAATACGCGAGGGTATGGATTAGATGAAATCTCCTAAAAAGACCCAGCTTCCACACTCACCGCTGCCCCACATTGACACCTCGGAGAGGAGCGAAAGATTCTCAAACCACGAACACCTTTCGACGACGACCTATGAAAGAGGAGAGAGAGAGGAATCTAGATTATGAAGCAAACCGCCCAATAGGAAGAAAAAGGGTCGACTACCAAAAAAAAACCGCCCCTCTCCTCCACTCACACAGTATATAAGAAGAGGGAGAGCGCGCCTAGGAGGAAGAAAAAGAGAAAAGAGCGCCCCAGCAGGAATCAAACGGACCAGCAGACAGATAATACCAGCAGCAGAAAGGCAAAATACCCTACGACCTAGCAAAGAGCAATCAGCCTTTCTTCCCGGAACCAGCAGCCAGCACAGCAAACAAACAAACATGAAGGCTAATTTCACATAGGGACGATACATATAGCCAGGTATGCCAGTATGAATGCACATGCGGCTGAGGCATGGGAATAAAGATAAATAAAGAAGGCCAGAAAAGGCCAGCAGACAATGATAGGGAGGGACAAAGTTATGAAGCAAGATATACAGACATAAAGGGAGCACATCCATAAGCAGATGACGCGATACATCAAAGGGCTACACATAGCGAGAAATCCGGGAATCCCCCAAGTATGCGATGAAGCATAGAGAGAGGCCTAAATTACCGGGAGTTAAACACTTGAACTGAGAAAAAGGGGGAGCAATAGAATTCAAAAGCAAAAAAAAGTCAACACCTCACCCTAGCGCATTATTCTGGAGATGAATAAAAAACGGGGCGGCAATCCCCATTCCTTTTACGTCAATTAAACGCTACACATACAGAGTGTCCCCAAATTATAGTACATCCTCTAGGAGAGGAGTCACAAATCAAAGACATACGCAATAGGAAGATGCCATACATACGACCAAAATATATATATTTACAAAGGAGTATATATTTTTACGATAATCTACTAAGTCAGAGCAAAGCGAAAGATGCATAATGATAAAATGAATCTATAATTTAGACTTTACCATTTCAGGCAAACACCCCGAATTTGGACAAATAAGTAATGGACCATACACAATATTGTCAGCCGTAGAAAGAAGGGAACAGATTAATATATTTACCACATCCTCAAGCAGAACAATGATACATAGTAGGTCACATCTCCGATTAAAGAAAATATAAGTAGGTATAGATCAACGCATTAAAACAAAAGAAAGCAAAGGTTTGCATGGAAACCATCACCCATCATTAGACACCCATAACCAACACCCAACAAATGAGAAATTTTTTTAATTCTCATTCCATCATGAAACAAGCATCATAAATACTGTAAATATACACAATTTAACTCAGTCAGCTATAAATTTATATGACATACCAACCATAAGAAAGGGCTGTACCTTAAAACACAAAAAAAGCATCCAGCAAGAATATATACGTATGTGCATTACATACATACATATTTTAGGTACCTAAAAATATAGAAGATTATGTACAAATCCACTCCCTAGTGACAAATTTACGGTAGCTGCCCAAAAGGTATAAATACATGTACACGCATACATGATACGGCTACAAATAATCTCCTTCTGTAAGTTCGCAGCATGTAGCGATGATAAATTACTCTTCAAAAGTCGATCTAAAGTAGGTATGATGATCTACTACAGCACAGTTTCTTCGCGTGAACCAGGTTACTGAACATCTATTTGTACCTCTCTCCATTTAGCTTTATGAAATATCATACTCATGAAATACTCCAAAGCAGTCAAATTCCACAGCCTTCACCCTGCAAAAAGAACAAAAAGCAACTCCAACAGACAAAGACGTCTCCTTATAGTCTACTACTTACCTCAGTCGATAGTTTTCCGCACCATTTCCTACAGGCTAGATATGATTTCAAACTCTAAAAATGATATAAGTCTTTCTCACACAGGCAAAACTTACTTTCTAATAGGCACTTTTACTTTCACTTCTTCCTCTCTATCCAAAGGAAGAAAGTATGCGAAACATACGTAATATCTACCTCCCTGTGGAAGTCCAAATAGAAGATCATACTAACCAAAGCAAGAACAGAGTTTCCAAGTCGAAAAAGGGATGAAATTAGGCAAAAGAGATACTTTGAAGAGTAATATTAAGGAGACCCAGGCCTCTCTCTCCTCGAAGACGAATAGAGCTTCCTCCTAGTAGAGATCGAAGAACATATACAATCCTACATTTATCAAACATACCACACACCTCCCACAGAACATTAGCATGACCACTAGAAAAAAACGCGCCAAAATAACGCATGTCCACTTACCAAACTACAGGTTACAGAGAGAAAATGATACTCCTCTTCAAACAAATTCCCCAACAGCCTCGGGGAGGGAGAGGCGCATGCACCAAACATCCCGCCTTCTCTTCTTTCCTTTCCTTTCCCTTGGTTGGAAGACAAACAGCAATAAAAATAGCAGCAGCCTAGCAGTTCCCATGTATAAAGTAAGCCCCAGCAGGCTAGAAGTCTCATTTTTCCCTTTTTCCAACCCAAATCCGTATTCCCTCCTGCCCTCCTTCGGTATTAATAATACGCAACCAAAACAACCAACAACCAAAACACCCATCCACCCACGGACTTGAAAAGATCGCTAAAGCACATACAAACAAGGCCAACAGACTCGAAGCAACAAAGGGCCAGTAGCTCTAATAGCAGCATAGAGGCGGGTAAGGAGGCAGGCGGCATAGGGATGCGGGGGCAGGTAATATCTACTGCACAGGCACATGGACAGACAGCACAGGCAGGTCTACCCCTCGAATCCAATACCAGCCGGAAGCCTAAGCCTAGCCAGCAAGTCTGCCCAAGCACCTCCAAGACATATATTGCCATTCACCACCCAGCTCTCAGTGCCCAGTAACTTCAACACCTGGAATTGAAATCCATATTTTCCATGCGAATTCATGCTATTTTGTTTGAACGCCTATAACATTGGAAGTTTTCAATTTTTTCGGTCACTCTAGACTTTTGTTGGATGCAAACATTACTGCTTTTGTTGGACCAACTGTCCCCACGCTACCCCACAATTTTGATAAGGGTATATTTTATTGATTGATTGATCATGGTTCTTCACACGCGCAACTAGTGTGTCATTTAGGCGGAGAAACCCAAGCTATTTTTTAGGAAGTCCACGTTGGTTGTTTTGGTTGTTGGTTGTTTTGGTTGCGTATCCTAGTTAATACCAGACAGGCAGGGCAGGCAAAGGGAATACCAACGGATTTCGGTTGGAAAAATGGGAAAAATGAAGACTTCTAGGCCTGCTGCAGGGCTTACCATTTCAAAATACCATTGGCGAACTCGCTAACGGCTGCTGCTATCAGAAATTTTATTGCTGTTTGTCTTCCAACCAAGGGAAACAGGAAAGGAAAGAAGAGAACGAAAGCCCAAGCAGGATCGCCGAGTTTGGTGCAAATCAGCCAGAACCTCTCCCAAAACTCCCCCACGAAACACGGCAGCTGTTGGAGCCAGTGCAAGAATATTACTTCGATTTGATAGACAGGAGTAAGTAATTTCATTTTCTCTCTGTAACCTGTAACGCAGCAAACCGTTTGGTAACGTGGCAACTATTGGCGTTAACATTTTGGCGCGCATTTGAATTTTCTAGGTGGTCATGCTCAGAATCAGCAGTTCTGTGGGAGGTGTGTGGTCATGTTTGATCAAATGTCAGATGGATTGTAGTAGTCCGCCGTTCTTCAAGTCTATCTTCAGCAGCAGGAAACAGACTCTAAGTTCGTCTTCGAGCGATGATGAATGGATGAGGCCTGGGTCTCCATTAATACAGTTCAAGCTCTTCAAAGACGAGCGTATTCGCTCTTTGCCTAATTTCAATCCCTTTTTCGACTTGCAGAAACTAATCTGCGTTCTTGCCCTTTGGTTCAAGTATGATCCAAAGTTCTCAAATTTGGACTTCCACATGGGAACGCGAAAGGTATGATATTACGTAGTGTTTCGCGATACTTTTCTTCCTTTGGATAGAGACGGAAAAGACAAAGTCGGAAACTGTACAACATGTTGCCTATTAGAACAGTACAGAACTGTAATTTTGCCTGTTGTGAGAAAGGACCAGGTTCAATATATCATTTTTAGACGTTTGAAATCATATCTCAGGCCCTGTACAGGAAGCAATATGAGGTGCTGGAAAAACTTATCGATCCTGAGGTACAGTAGTAGTACTATAAGCGAAGACACTACGTCATTTGTCGTGTTGGACGTTTGCCCAGCTTTTTGTTCCAGTTTTTGCCAAGGGTGAAAGCAGCTGTGGACGATTTGAACCCTGCTCAGTTGGAGTATTTCAACTTGACTGAGCAAAGTATTGGATTGAAGTTTCATACGAGAGCTAAAATATGGAAGCATGACGAAGGTATAGCCAACCGATATATAGCATGTTCACGTAAGCAACACCTGCACGTTCACGCGTAAAAAGGACGTACCCATGTGTATTGTACCGTACGCATCATCATACCTACTTTAGATCGGACTTACTTTGACATGAATGTAATTTATCACTGCGCTCAACCAATGCAAGCTGCCGATAACTTACCCAGAATGGGACGAATCA
The DNA here is from genome assembly GCA_030247985.1 of Epsilonema sp. ZAB3_2. Taxonomy (NCBI): domain Eukaryota; kingdom Metazoa; phylum Nematoda; class Chromadorea; order Desmodorida; family Epsilonematidae; genus Epsilonema; species Epsilonema sp. ZAB3_2. The sequence goes on from JASAMW010004787.1 coordinate 8,512, forward strand.
TCACCTCAAATTATTTGTAAGGCCGTATCATGTATGCGTGTACATGTACGTTTAGTACGCTTTTGGGCAACAGCCATACGCTGTACAATACGTTTGTCACTAGCGCGAAGTGAACTGAGAAAGTTTCTGTAGCATAATCTTCTGGTATTTTTAGGTACCTACCAAACGTATGTATGTATGTAATGCACATACGTAGGTATATTCTGCTGGATGCTGGTTTTTTTGTGTTTTAAGGTACAGAAGGCCCTTGGTTCCCCAGTTAGGTGGTTGGTATGTAGTCAAGTTGAATTATGGTAGCAGACACTTACCGACGACGCAACGCCGTGATACTTGATTACAAATATTGTGTAGGTATTTACACGTAATTTATGCGATGCCAGTTGTGTTTCAGTGAGTGGAGATTGGATGTAGAGTTAAAAGAAATTTTCTCATCTTGTTGGGTGTTGGTTATGGGTGTCTAATGATGGGTGATGGTTTCCAAGCTGCAACAAGCTGACTTTTTGCTTTGCCGTTTTGTTTTAGATGCGTTGATCTATACCTAACTTAGTATTTTCTTTACAGTCGGCAGGAGCGTGACCTACCTACTGTATCAGCGTTGTTCTGCTTGACGGATCGAACGGAGTGAACAGCTGAGCCTGTAAAATAGTAAGTGTAAAGTTCCAACTGTTCCACTTCTTTCTACGCCGGCTCAGGACTGTAATACAGCCCGTATTGTGTATGGTCCATTACTGTAAGGTTGGTGTCCCAAATTGGCGCGGGTGCATTTTGGCCTGAAATGGTACAACAGGTCTAAACATTAAGTAGGAACAGTGTGCTAGTTTTATCAGTTATGCACTGCACTTTCGCGCGCTTTTGACTCTGGCAACCTTACGGTAATGGATTACAGTCGTACCAAAAATATATACAACTCCTTTGTAGAAGTACAGTAGATTATACATTTTTGGTCGTACAGTGGTATGGCACACGTCTTCCTCTGTGCGTATGTCTTTGGATTTGTGACACTCCTCTCCTACCGATGGATGTACTATACGCATTTGGGGACACTCTGTACGTGCGTGTAGGCGTTTACGAATTGAGCCGTCAAAACGGAACCGAAAGTGGCAGGATTGCATCGCAAAACCGGGCCCAAACACTCTGTTTTTTATTCATCTCCAGAGATACATTAGTGCGCTACACACGTGGTGACGGTGAGTTTGAACTTCGAGTTTTGTTTTGCGTTTTGAGCATTCTCAACTTGCTCCCACCCTCGAAATTTTTCTCACATGTTCAACGTGGTGAGTTTCAAACTCCCGGTGAATTTACCGGCCTCTCTCTATGCTTCATCGCATACTTGCGGGGAATTCCCCGGGAGTTTCTCGCTACGTGTGTAGCGCCCTATTGATGTCAGTCGCCGTCATCTGCATTATGCGATGGTGCTCCCCATTGTATGTCTGTAGTATCTTGCTTCATAGCGACACGCGCTAGTTCGTCCCTCCCTATCATTGTCTGCTGGCGGCTGGTTTTCACTGCGCGGCACAGAGCTGTTCTTTACTGTTGATTGATCTGATTTGAATTCCCATGCCACTTTTCCAACGGCCGCATGTGCACTAATGTTCATACATGCGGCATACCTGCGCTAGTACGTGCAGCAATCGTATCGTCCCTAGTGTGCATAGAAATTCGAGGCCCATTCACAATGTGTTTGATTGCGTGTTTGCTGTGCCTGGCTGCTTGGTTCCGGGAAGAAAAAGTGCTCAGCGATTGCTCTTTGCCTCAGATGTACGTACGTATGGGTATTTTGCCCACCTTTCTGACTTGCCATTGGTAGTTGCATATCTGTGCTCGCTCGCGTCCACAATGAGTTGTGATTCGCTGCCTTGGGGCGCTGCCTTTTCTCTTTCTTCCTCCTCAGGGCGACCGCTCGCTCCCTCTTCTTGCATACGTACACACCTGTTGTGCAAAAAGTATGTTGAGATGGACGAGAAGGGGCAGTTTTTGGTAGTCGAATCCCGCCCGAATTTATTGTCTTCCTCAACTGTCGCGGCAGAATGCGGTGGAAATTTTGACTTCATCAATCTACGGATTGCTGCTCTCTCTCTCCTCTTTCATAGGTCGGTCGTCGATAGATGGGTGTTCGTGGTTTGAGGAATCTGTTCCCGCTCCTCTCCGAAATGGATGTCCGAAATGTGCGGGCATGCCTGCGTGAAACGTTGTGGAGAAGCCCGCTGGGTCATTGTTTTGACGGAGCAATATTTCATCTAATCCATACACCTCGACTGTATGTGGTATTCGGGCTATGTTTTTGTTTGATTCGCACTGTCGCCGTCGGCAGGTTCTCTCCCTGTCTTTTTCAGTGTCCATCGGCCGAAGGAAAGGAACTGGCTCTCCACTCCTTGAGCTATTGCTCCAGTGTATTGTTAAGATTCAACTGGTATCTATCTACTTGTACACTGGGGTATATGTACATACAGGGTGTCTTTTTTCTCATGGATGATTTTGATTGCCAATTTCAACAGGTTACCCTGTACCGATTTCGCTCAAATTTTGCCCATATATTTCCTAGCGTTTACCATTTACTTGGTAAAAATTTCGAGTTGAAATGCTGCACTGGCAGTGAGAAGTACAGCGGAGAAAATAAGATCACAATTTTTCAACATTTTCACCATACTATTCGACTACTGCTACAATTTCTTCCATCAAGATAACGAAAAACATGTCAAATGGCAATACTGCTGCATTTTTTCGAATGGTACACGGCTTTAGATTGTCTTTGTAGACCCTTTCCGTCTTTGCACCCCATAAAGAATTCGGGAGTAATCAAATCTCATGATTATGGCTCATCGGCTGATGATGCAGCACTGATGAGGCATGAGCAGCACTAGACAATCTCTAAGCAATGCCACCAACACTGATAAATGTTTTTTGTCCGTTTAGTACGTGTAGATTCCATCTTTTTGAAACAATTTCGCTCCTTGGAAAGAGCTGTTGGGATCCAACAAACGTCTTTCAATCATTTGACAGTAAAAAGTCGGTAGAAAAAGCTCGAAATTGCCGTTTTGAAAGGAAGGGGATAATTCTGACTACCAATACAGCATTTCACCTGGAAATTTTTACCAAGTAAATGGTAAACGCTCGGGAATATGTGGGCAAAATTTGAGCGAAATCGCTGCAGGGAAACCTGTTGAAATTGGCAATCAAAATCATCCATGAGAAAAAAGACACCCTGTA
>JASAMW010004788.1:0-14966 GCA_030247985.1 Epsilonema sp. ZAB3_2
CCCATTTGTTGAAGTTGTCATCGAAGATAGGGACGACCTTCCCTTTGACCGTGTACTCGCAGCATCCGTCATCACCGCAATTGCCATCGAAATCGGACGATTTGACCAGTGTAGCCAACTCTTTACAGCTTGAGACATTGCACGTTTTCACCACACCACTATCCACCGTCGCTTTCATGCATGTTGGTTGAGGTAGTCCAAGTGGGCGTGGTTGGCATTTCGCCTCTTCGAACCCCTGCTTCTCATCACCTTCATAGCACTTGATGGCTGGCATATTGCAGTTGTCTGTGTTGCAGCAGCAGAAAGTATGCTTCGCTCCAATCGGTGAAAACACACCCAGAGTACCAAAGATAGGCAATTCTTGTTTATAATTCTTCCCCACCGGCCATGCCTTTGTGTACTCGCAGCATCCGTTGTCATGGCATTTGGGGGATAACTCAGGCGACTCGTCTTTGACAATCTGTATTCGTTCTTCGCAGAAATGGCCCGGGGAAAGGCACAGCGCTCTCACAGCCTCTGAGGTGGACGAGGTTGCCACCACTGTCAAGCAGCCCTTGCTTCCCGGCGGGCAGTCGCGTGATTTGTAGCCATTTTCGCTATTAACAAAGCACCTGATGCCATTGGTGGTGGAAACGAAGAACATGATGCATGTGGTCGCGAGGAACCGGAAGGACGCCATGGAGTGCTGGGACATGTTGGTTGTGATCTGTGAGTTGATGTGCGCTGATTTTTCGCTGGTGGCAGATGGTAGGTAGGTTTTGTGTACGACAGTCCGTTCGCAATAGGACGCGACGTCCCACACTTTTTTAGTGCATTTTTGATCGGTAAAGGTGAAGAGGAAAAATGCACTGAAGAAAGTGTGATACAGAGCTCGGGATCTTTTTTAAGATCTTTTCATTTTAACAATGCACGGAATGGTTAAAACCAAACACGAATACATGCGAAATAAATCGCGAACGGACCGCGAAACGAAGACAAAAAAAAGAGAGAAAAATATAGAGCGACCACACGACAAAGGCAAAAAGAAAGAAAATGACGCATGAGGGTGAATCGATGGTAGCTTTGAGCTTCGCGATAGGACAGGAGCAGCAGGAATTTTTTGATAGGAGAGCCATGTTACCCGCTTGACATTATGTGTCTGGCCAGTAAAGAGTTCGTTATAACATTCAAAACGCGTTGCGTAAAATAGATTCACAAATGCGGATTTCTGTCCGTGCTTCATGCTACTCCTATTTAGGAAAAGTACCTTCAAACTACACGGGACGGCTTGAGTCCTATAGCGAACTTTCTCTGGCCAGACTGCAGTATACCGTATACCACTCTATAACTGTAGTCACCATTAGAATTTCTAGCGCTCTGACCATCACCATACCGTATTTACCCATGCATAGCCCCAGAGGTCCTATGTGGGGCTATGCATAGGGGGGGGGGGGGCTATGCATGGGACATTTTTTATGTTTTTGAGAGGTGCGCAGAGGCATATTTTTTAGGTCAAAAGCACATGTTTTAGGGCATAATTGAGGTCAAAACAGGGTTATTCTAGTACAATACACCCCCAAGCAGGCTTATAGGCATCTTAGCTTGGTGTGGGAGTGGCTATGGGTAGCTTATGACCAGCTTATGTATAGTACAAATTATAATTCTAGGACCCATGTATTATTTATCTCGAGAACTACGCGACGTAGAGCAAAGCGGTCAAAACTTCCACGGATAACTTTAGCTCGCCTCTCCAATAAAAAAAACCGTTTGATTCTATCTGCTCTCAGTGTCGAGATCTGGCCAAATTCCTTCAGCACTGAAATCGTGTCACCTTTCGGCAGACGCTAAACCACGCAAACCACGACACCCTACGACCCTGTACGCCCGATGCGCATTTTCATTGTCTTCATCACGTATGCTTATTTCTGCCATTTTGATTTTTCGGGAGTTTGCGAGGTTTAGAATTGCCCAATGGTCCACGCCCGATTTGGCGATTTTAGTACTGAAGAAATTTGGCGAGATCTCGACACACAGAGCAGCTGGAGACAAACGGTTTTTTTTATTGGAGAGGCGAGCTAAAGTTATCCGTGGAAGTTTGACCGCTTTGCTCTACGTCGCGTAGTTCTCGAGATAAATAATACATGGGTCCTAGAATTATAATTTGTACTTTAGGTAGGTTCAGGTACTGTACAGTACATATGGGGCTATGCATGGGGGGGGGGGGCTATGCATAGGGCATTTTTTATGTTTTGCCAATATGGGGCTATGCATAGGGGGGGGGGGGGCTATGCATAGGGGGGGGGGGGGCTATGCATGGGTAAATACGGTATGTGACACTTTGCTTCTTCGGTACCGGTACCCTCCCTGCTGGTGTTTACTACAGGCTGTCGAATCAGCGAGTTCTGGAGTTGGAAAGTCGATTGGAAGACGCGGAAGTGAGCAGAGAGCGGAGTCTGGAGGGGGGAGACGCGCGCTTGGCCGCCAAGCACAAGGAGGCGGAAACGCTGCGGGTGGAGCTGGAGCGACTCAAACGCAAACTGAGCGACGCGGAGAAGGCGCAGAAAGAGGCGGGTGAGTGAGTAGGGCGCTGCACACGTGGTGAGGAAACTTCCGGGGAATTCCCGGTAGAAAGTATGCGAGGAAGCATAGGGAGGCCGGGGACGAACGCAAGCTGAGCGAGGCGGAGAAGGCGCAGAAAGAGGCGGGTGAGTGAGTAGGGCGCTGCACACGTGGTTAGAAAACTCCCGGGGAATTCCCGGTAGAAAGTATGCGATGAAGCATAGGGAGGCCGGTGAGTTCACCGGGAGTGTGAAACCAAGTATCTATAAAAGGCCCTACGGGCCCAAGAATATGTCAGTACTGGCGTTTGTACTGGCGGCTGGCCCCGATGCTGTGCATTTTCTCCCCTCCCATGTTAGCCTTTTGACTAACAAATTTATTCGTTAGGGTTTTGCTATAATTTGTGCACTTGTTAGTGGAGGCCCCTAACATGTTGTTTGTTAGGCTTTTGGTCTAACAAATGTATTTGTTAGCCAAACCACTAAACAAATTGGGAGGGAGAAGGGGGTGTAAGGCGACACTCAGCCACATAGTGGGAGGCGCCACAAAAACTCGTAAACTTGATGTTTCAAGTTCACATTAGACCTGGGTGGCCAACTCAGGTCGGTATTTACCCGTAGCTTCAAGGTATGTGCAAAATTTAGTACACACCTTTCTGCCTTGGGTAAATACCGACCTGAGTTGACCACCCAGGTCTAATGTGAACTTGAAACATCAAGTTTACGAGTTTTTGTGGCGCCTCCCACTATGTGGCTGAGTGTCGCCTTACACCCCCTTCTCCCTCCCAATTTGTTTAGTGGTTTGGCTAACAAATACATTTGTTAGACCAAAAGCCTAACAAACAACATGTTAGGGGCCTCCACTAACAAGTGCACAAATTATACCAAAACCCTAACGAATAAATTTGTTAGTCAAAAGGCTAACATGGGAGGGGAGAAAATGCACAGCATCGGGGCCAGCCACCAGTACAAACGCCAGGTACTGACATATTCTTGGGCCCGTAGGGCCTTTTATAGATACTTGGTGAAACTCACCGCCTTGTAAACACGTGCGAAAAATTTCATGCGTGGGAGCGTGGGAGCAAGAGAGGATTACTCAAAACGCAAAACAAAACTGGAAGTTCAAACTCACCACGTGTGCGGCGCACTAGTGATGGCCGCATCACATTGGAAGGAAATGCGCTCGGCGTACGTCCGGCGCATCCATGGTTGTCCATGCCTTTGTGTGCGTCGGTCGAGTCATGGACGCGCCGAGCGTACGTACGCCCAGCGCGTGTGTCCGATGTAAATGTGCCATGGGTTTGACGGCGTATTTTCGGCGGGTGAACAATTGAGTGCATGCAGATGATGGTGCAGTTCGAAAGGGGCAGTTGAGTACTAAATAAGTAAGGTGGTACGGTGTTTCGGCTAATCAATGAGTAATTATGGCTTTTGCAGATGAGCAACTGATGGTTGTGAGGCGGGGCAGCGAGGCGAAAGACGCGGAGTTGAAGGTGCAAGAAGCGAAGTTCAAACTCTACCTGGAAAAGGCACGCACTGTAAGTGGCCGAAGCACGCGCTGTAAGTGGCCAAGGCTCGCACTTGTAAGCTGGCCTCATTCACATTGGAGAAGGAAATGCATAAGGTCGGCGTACGCCCAGCCAGAGCATCCACGGGCTGTCCATGTTTTTGCGGGACAGCAGTTCAGCTATTATGGTTCCGGATCCGATAAATTCTTGATTTTGTGGATCCGTCGCATCCCTCAAAGAGTCCTGCCGATGCATTTTTATTTTTGCCACTGTATTCCTGGTGTTGTATGCATACGTACTAAGGAAGGCCAGCGTTGTTTTCTCTGTGCGCGCAGGTGATTTTGGGGCTGGAGCAGAGCGGTGGACGTGGATCGCGTACCAGTTCGCTCTCCACTGATGTCGCCGGTGCTGGAATTAGCGCTGCGGAAGTTGTGGCTTTGAGGAAGGAGCTGGAAACGAAGGAGAAGCAAATACAGAGGATGCAGGTATCTTTACCTACATACCTACACACGTACTTTACGTACTACGCATACGTACGTACTATTGAGGGTAGGGGAGCTTCATAAAGTGCGTCACGCAAAAATTCATCCATCGTCACCCCCTCCCCCCCCCCCCCCCTTCGTCACGTTTTCGGCTTTTTTTGGTCGTAAACCCCCCTATATGCTTTATGTATATAGAGCGACATATAGTCACGCTAACGTCACATTCGCCGCAATCGCCCCCCCCCCCCCTACTTCTGCGTGACGCACTTTATGAAGCTTCCCTAATTCGGGCCATCTCTACCATCAAACGTACAACTACCAGATCAGATAGCAGAGCGCAGTTTAAGGATCATTATTTTGAAGCCTCGATCTTCAATTTTCTCCCTTCCAAGCTGGAAATAGGGTGGCCCGAATTACCCCGCACTATCATTTTTGAGGTGTCATGGGGTAAACCCGGCCCGGCTGATTTTATTGGTAGTAAACCCGGCCATTCATGCCGCGTTCACCATACGTACGTCCAACGTATCAAGGAATACATGGCACTCCGCAAACAACCACGTACTCGTAGATTAGATACGGACGTATGGTGAATGCGGCGTCACGTAGAAAGAACGGGCTTCAGTTCAAGATGGTCAGGTTTACCTGTTACCCAACTGCTGTTTTTGTTTCTTTCCCTCTGCAGGAAGAAGAGGAGAAGACGCGAATAATGCGAGAGCAGGAGGAACGCCTTATCACCACCGCCTTTCAGCAAATGGTCAGCAGTCGCCTCGCGCGCACTGGGTGAGCTCCTCCTTTAACACCTCCCCTTGTTAACACCCCGTTCTTTACACGTCTGTAGGCTATGCAATGCCATCGTCACGCGACCCACGAGCGTCTTAACAGCTCGGCGGCCAGTTTGGCGTCTGGGTCGCTAGGGGGCGCCACTGCTGCATCTTCGTTTCTCGGCAGACAACGACAGATTGTGACGACTACCTCGCGTCGACCGCAACAAAATAGCAGTGTAGCCATGGGACAACAGCAGTTTTATGGTGGAGTAGTGCAAAATAGTGATGGGAGATGATGACAAATCTGCATTAGCATTATAGCAGATGAAAGTTCAAGGATGTGTGTCATGGGCTCAGGGGAGTGCAGAAGAATAGTATGTAGCTGTTGCAAATTTCTTGATACGTATGAAGTGATGTCTGTGCTTTTCGAAGTGCAAAACTATCGCAGTTTGTAAGAAGGAAGAAAAACACGACGATACATGTTTGTCGCATTCGAGTGACAGTGAAGGTACCTGCATGCGTAGTGCGTACGAATGTACAGTACAGTCGACTATACAGTACGTACAACAGGGAAAGCAAGCAGTATGATATCCGCATTGTACATAGTTGCTGTGCACTTTGTTGTGGGATGGTGCAAATTTTTGGGAGAAATGGGACACAAACTAAGTAGTCATTTTCATTGATGTTCCAAAAGAATGGAATAATCAATCATACTACAGTAGTTTTGAACTGAGAATGCATCTATGCGTTCTGGTGTCATAGGGGGAGGTAAGGATAGGTATGGGTTTCGAATCCTATCCTAGCACGGTGCAGGTTCCATTTGCTTTTGTTTTGGGTTCATTGTGTACGTAGTTGTTGTAGTACTAGTGGTTGTGGTTCATTGGTTGGTGGTGGTCATTGATCATGCATAGCCTAACGCTCTTTCTTGCTGCCTTGTCCTATTCATGGCTTTTGGCGCGTTCACCAGACGTCCGTAACGTCCGCCCGTCCGTTCGTCAACTTTTATACTCAAGTGTCCGTCCGTCCGTTCGTCAACACTTATGAGTTGACGAACGGACGGACGTTACGAACGTCTGGTGAACGCGCGCGCCATTATTCACAGTAGTGGAAGAAGATGCGAATGCTCGGCGCATCCATGGCTGTCCTTGCCTTTGCGTGTGGCGAGCGATGGAGATGGACACGCCGAGCGTACGCCCTCCTGCGCATGCCTCCGGATGTGAATGGGCCATCATTCTGCTTCTTCCTTTTCTTTTGTTGCAGTTGCACGCTTCTGTTGCCCTTGCTTTTCCTGCTGTTTCTCGCCTTCGGCTGCTTCATCGTCGTCACCTCAGCGGCGACGGAAAGTCGACGAGGTGGCTCTACGACGACGCCGAATTCGTTCTTCGACGCCATGACGTCACTACTCCGAGTTCAGCTGCAGCTACGCTACGTCAACGGACCATCGCCGTCTTAGGATAGAAGAAGAATGGCTGCAACAACACGGACCATTGTGAACTGTGGCGGATACTGTAGGGTTGCTGGCAAGAGATGATGACACCTCCGATAAATGTTTACTTGGTGGTTTGAGCAGTGCAGTGGTGGCAGGGTCGAGCAGTTGTAAAGGATACTACTAATTTTTCGGTTGGTTTATTGTTTTAGATCGTTCGTGGGATACTGTAATTCGTTTGTTTCACTAATTTGGGATGGGTTGTACGCGATAAAAATTGTTTGCAATAGCTTTGAACATTTTTTTGCGCTAAAAGCCTCGGCTACCACATGCCGCATTTTGTTTCTTTGTTGGCGGAATGGAATGTCCGTCCAATGTCGTGGTCTAAGGAGTGAGTTCGTGAGCGATTGAAGTTGGTGTTTACTGTTTCCCTGTGTCGTGGGCTCTGCCATTCATGTAACATTAGTGCTCACACGTGGTGAGTATACTCCCAGGGAATTCTCCCATAAGTATGTATGTGGTGAAGCAAAGGGAGGCCGGTGAATTCACCGGGAGTTTGAAACTCACCTCACCACGTGTGAACACGTTGATAGAAAAAATTTTGCCCCAGGGAACAAGTGAGAATGCTACACGCAAAACCAAACTCGAACTTCAAATGTCACCGTGGGTTTGCTCACCACGTGTGTAGGGCACTATTGTCTCTGTTCACGTTTTCTTGTGTCACTAATGCCATGCATGTCGCCTCAAAAATATGTTGCGTGCCATGCATCGTCATCAGGTCTCAGCTCATGAACGTAGCAGTGTGATTTTCGTCACTGGCTTGTTGTGATGTGGCAATGTGCGCGCTACATGACATTTTAGCTCTTGTCGCCCTTTCTTTGCCGGTGTAAGCTAAACTGACTCAAGCTTACATGTGTTGCATGCATGCAGCGTCAGCAAGCAGATCTGTGTGGCATTTATTATGACATTTACGCATTTCCAACTAAAGTAATGCGATCCCCCCTGGCTGGCGTTATGGTATCGTGCACTGCTGTAACCCTGCAAAATGTTGCTAGCTGCGAACAAAAGTATCGTAACCAAACCCGACGGTAACTTTGAGTTTTGACGGGCATATTGTAGATCAGCTTGTACACCTACCTATTTATACGTGTACTGTCTGATGCTTTTGCTCGTTTCAACCCCTTACAGCTAACACGGCAGCAAAGCAGCAGCATACACGTCGAGTTACAGCACACTCATACACACACACACCACGCTTCTATGCGCTGCCGCACTTTAAGAGCCCAGCCAGGCCAGCCACAGTAGTCCGCGCAATGCTATTTTGAATATTGATTTATTCTTTGGGAAAATATAAAACAGGACGACTGCTGTCATTCTTTGGATGCTGTCGAAAAGAAGCGCTGCTTGCTTGCATTTCTCCATCCAGGCTTTGTCTTCTGCTTCCTTTCTCCAGGCGGGAACAACGCATAGTATCAGTTCTCTAGGTCTTGCTTGCTTGTGTAGCATTGCATAGCACCTTGATGACGTTAATTGGTAATGCGCTTTTGCACAAAATTAGCGTATTGGCCAGAAGGAGACGGGTTACGGTGTCCTTTTCTCCGCTGTTACTAAAGGCCGCCACGCATACATAACATAACAGGCATTACGAGTTGTTCCATCCAGTGTGTGTTGCTGCGCGCGCAGAAGGGTTGTCTCTTTTGCCTTCTCTCTCGCTGGCTGTGTTCTGTTCTCGCTCCGCTCTCTCTCGGTTCTGCCATGCGCACGTTTTATCGTTCCCTTCTCGCCGGATGAATCAAGAATGCATCAAGCCGGTTTTGAAGGGGAAGAATATACTGCTCCAAACGCAAATACTGATACTATGCGATACTACTGATACTATGCTCAAAATACTGATACTATTCATTAATTCGTTAAAACGTTCTCAAGAGGTGCAAAGTGTGACAAAACAATAATGGGAAAGTTTGAAGTGACAAAAAAGACAACGATTTCAGTTTTGAAAGTAGTTGCTCAGTTGGCAAAGCAATGGATAAACATGAACAGGCCCATCTCATTATCCAAAAGTCTATACTTGGGTTTTGAGGACGCAAGACATGATGGAATAGTCTTGGGTTTTGAGTTCCATCCCAGCCCATCTAATTTATCGCTATTTCTTCTTTCTGTCATGCTTTCAATGATTATGGTTTGGTTGCAGAGGAGCAAGCAAGCAATCTTTATTTTCCACGCACATATCATTATCCTCTCATAACAGAATCATTTATCATAATCATATCATATCATAACAATCATAGCATACCATTATCATATATAAGAAGTTAGATGTGTGTGATATTCTTCCTCTACCTTTATCCGTTCTTGCTGCACTGGTGCGAAATGTTTCTACTGTGCTGCGCTGGTGTATTATCATTGGTTTACTCAGTTCTCTCCGAGCATACGTACGTACGTAGCGCTCTCTGTACGTATGTGGACGTGGAGAGTTGCTGTGTGCCTGCCTGCGTCAATGTTGCTCGCTGTGCCGCGTCTACTTACTGTGTGTGCTATGCCGGCCAGGCATCGAATTTGTGCGCGTGTAGTATGTCGATCTATGCGCTGCTCTGTCTCTCTATCGCTCTGTGTTGTGTGTAATTCTGGGGCCTGACAGAATTGTAAGTGTTTGAGAGGAGTTTTTCGGGTCTAAAATTGGCGATTTCAGCTTATAGACGGTGGAATTTCATCGGAATTTGCACGGAACCGAGTTCGGACTCTGCGCCTGAGGTGGGACAAGGCATTTCTCGGAGAAAATGTAAGCTTTCTCTCGTATCGAGCTCTCCAGCACCGTACAATGCCGAATGTAAGGGGTGTAACCCCAGTAATTGTTCGCTTGCAGTCGGTCCAAATTTTGAGAAATCCGGCAACTTGTTTCGCCGTCTTTGTCACCCATTTTTGCTCGCCATATGGTAAAAATTTGGTATCGCTAGCCCAAGAAACGGTCGTGTTTTGAGTCGCAACGTAGTTCAGTATTGATGGAGAAATTTTGCACTGTCACCCCTGCCTATTCTTTTTGTTCGCTCGTTTCAATTTTGTTCAATAATCAACGATGCGGATCTACATATCTACGTATTGCATCAAACCGTTATTTCTTGCTAACACACTGCGCTGTCGTGTAGGCTTAAAAATTCTGTAATCATGTTTGTTTTTTTCTGATTTTGTTCTTTCGCGCTTTATGTTCGTATTTTTATTACCGTAATCAGTGTTTATGCTTTTGCTTCGAAGTCGGTGTATTTATGTACTTATTATGCTTCTCCTCTGCGAAGGTCACCTCCGTAGCTTCACTTCACCATCACTTTCCTATTCGAGCAATATGTAGGGTACTGTGGGGTAAACCGGACACGGGGTAAACCCGGACACCTAAGCTTTTCTGAACTTGCCGAGGCTTCAGCAAGTGATGAACATGGTAGCTCATTTGAAAGAGGAGAGTTCGGAATCGATTGGTAGAAAACTTGTCTCAATCGGTCTTATGGTTGCTGAGATATACTAGGTGTCCAGGTTTACTCCCGTGTCCGGGTTTACCCCACAGTACCCTATAATCAATGTCAGAGTGAATTTGGGGTAGAGGAAGGAAATCCACGAATAATGCAAATTTCTTCCCCGGTTGCAGTTTCTGAAAGGTTAACCATTTGTGAGTGAGTCTTGTTTGTCCTGTTTTGATCAGGATCATGGTCAGCTGCTTCTTCCAGCACTATGTTAACTCGTACGTTACTCACAAGAACACTATGTGAAGTTCGTTCTCGAGTCATTTCTATAGCAAACCATTTCTCTTGTGATTTGGTCTTTTCTCTCGCTGTTATGTGAAAACATAACACAAGCGATCAACTGTAGTTGCGCTGCTCTCATTTTGTTGCCAGATGTACAGTAATGTATAATATTTGAAGGTGCAACATTCTTCGTAAATTTGCGTCTTGGGGGAGGGTCGCTACTATATAAAGTATTGTCAAAAATATATAATTCTGCTTAGGGGAAGAATGAGGGCCTAGGTGTAAATGCGACGCCTGCCGGGAATTGGCCCCAATTTATTGGGTATTTGAAATATCCAATTAATTGGATATCCAATTTTCGTAAAACTTCTCGTAAAACTAAAACCATTACATTGGGTTTTACGGAACCATTTTATTGGATATCCAATTAATTGGGTTTTACGAAACCATTACATTGGGTTTTACGAAACCATTATAATGGATATTACGAATCCCAAAAATTGGATAAATCCAATTAATTGGATTCGTGAAATATTTCCGAAATTTTCAACCATTGTAATGGGTTTTACGAATCCAATTAATTGGATTTATCCAATCTTTTGGATTCGTAAAACCCATTATAATGGTTTCGTAAAGCCCAATGTAATGGTTTCGTAAAACCCAATTAATTGGATATCCAAATAATTTGATATTTCAAATACCCAATAAATTGGGGCCAATATCTGCCAGGGATGCTCTGTGCGTTTACACTAAGTCGTCCATTCTTCCCCTAAGCAGAATTATATATTTTTGGTATTGTAGTCTTCTGTGCTATCCTATGTGTATGTATTGTACGTAACGCCAAGAAATTGATAACATCAAGGTATGTATGTAACGTACGTATGTATGCCTGATACCGCACAGTTGAGTTGGCGCCTTCTGGTTGCTTTCTTACCTATTTTATCCAAGTAATTCTTACCTGTGCTTTCTTCAGCACCAATCAGTACGTACGTACCTGCTTTCGGCCTACTGTATACTGCGTACGTACAACCGTACATTGCACTTAAGAAACGTTTTCTGTAAGGTTTGAGAGTAGCCTGTAGTGTACGCGGATGGGGGGTATTTTTGGAAATCGAGATAATATGCCTATCGGATTCCCCATCAAAAACTGCGTATGTGGATGAATTTTGAAAAAATTTTGTTCAGGCATCATCGATATATTGAGGGGTAAAGGCTGGAAGGTCGCATTTTGCCGTTTTTCAACGTTTTCAGCCATATTTCAGCGACCAGAATGTGTAGCGGGCTACAATTTGGCATACACATACGTCCCATAGGGACCCATGTCTGGACCAAATTTGAGCCCAATCCGCCACTTGTGTGGCGAGATATAGCTTCAGAAAGCTCAAATTTACGTTTTTTGGACCTGTTGCAAATTCGGTTATATGAATACCACGGCGCGAATACATGCCCTGCACGGGGTAAAATTTTGAGAGGAAGTACGTAGAGAAGGGTTAGGTCTACAACTTTTAGTACTTCCGCAAAAATTCTCTATGTTTACAATTGGGACTACGGAGCTCTTGAAAGTTGAAAAATTCAGCAAAAATGTTCCCGCCTTTTTTATTATCCAAGATAAAAGAGCAATACCACTTAAACTTTTTCCTGATAAGTAGCCTATCTTATGTAAAATTTGATGTAGATTTAAAAAATAAAATTGATTTTCCTAAAAAATTTAACCCTTACCCAAAAATTCTCAAAAATATACAATTTTTGCACAATTATATGCTAGGGGTTAAATTTTTTAGGAAAACCAATTTTATTTTTGAAATCTACATCAAATTTTACATAAGATAGGCTACTTATTAGGAAAAAGTTTCAGTGGTATTGCTCTTTTATCTTGGATAATAAAAAAGGCGGGAACATTTTTGCTGAATTTTTCAACTTTCAAGAGCTCCGTAGTCCCAATTGTAAACATAGAGAATTTTTGCGGTAGTACTAAAAGTTGTAGACCTAACCCTTCTCTACTTCCTCTCAAAATTTTACCCTGTGCAGGGCATGTATTCGCGCCGTGGTATTCATATAACCGAATTTGCAACAGGTCCAAAAAACGTAAATTTGAGCTTTCTGAAGCTATATCTCGCCATACAAGTGGCGGATTGGGCTCAAATTTGGTCCAGACATGGGTCCCTATGGGACGTATGTGTATGCCAAATTGTAGCCCGCTACACACTCTGGTTGCTGAAATATGGCTGAAAACGTTGAAAAACGGCAAAATGCTACCTTCCAGCCTTTACCCCTCAATATTTCGATGATGCCTGAACAAATTTTTTTTCCAAAATTCATCCACATATGCAGTTTTTGATGGGGAATCCAATAGGCATATTAT
Source organism: Epsilonema sp. ZAB3_2 (assembly GCA_030247985.1). Lineage (NCBI taxonomy): Eukaryota > Metazoa > Nematoda > Chromadorea > Desmodorida > Epsilonematidae > Epsilonema > Epsilonema sp. ZAB3_2. The sequence continues at coordinate 12,811 of JASAMW010004788.1, forward strand.
CTCGATTTCCAAAAATACCCCCCATCCACGTACTATGCAACCGGTACAGAAAACGTTTCTTAATTTGGACCGACGTCTAGTAGTATGTCTTACTATTATGTGTGATGGTTGCATGGTCGATCCCACTGACCTATTCCATTTATGCCACTCCTCTCTTCTCTTTCATTTATTGAGATCCTTGCAGAGTTTGGCGTTACCACCTACGACTCCTGTGCAACCATGGATATCTCCATGGAGCTTGACCAGCCCCCATGCATCCCAGATTCCACTGTCCAAGACCCCTCCTCCTACCTTGAACAGCACGAATTGGCGGCCGATATCCCACCGCCTGTCCTGGAGCCACAAATGGACACCGCGATCATCACAGATCCACTTGCTCTGGAGGAGCAATCAGCTGGTGAACAACAGATGGTGGAACCCATTGTCATCCGTACATCCCGTGACCACAAGCATCCAGTTGTGGTCTCATCCCAGGCAGCTGTAACCACCCCTGGAGCAAATGGTGGTCCCAGCCAGGCCGGGAAGCCAGGTTTCATCATGGCTGCAGCAGCGAAGCCAAAGAAAGCGGCGCATACTTTTGGTGCAGCAGTGGCGAAGGGAACAGCCAGCGGGGTGGCCAGTGGGACGGCTGGTGGGTTGAAGAACAAGCAGGAACCGGCGAAGCAACCGCAGAAGAAGGAGAGGGGACCGGCACCCATCGTGGTGCTGATCCGAGAGCTGACGAGGCCGGACAAGGGCGGGTTCGCGGGAGGGATTTCGCCGAAACAGCTCCTGGACTACATCAACGCCAACTGTCCGGGTGATATGCGGACCAGCAAGAATAAGATCCAGGTGCAGCTGTGCAGGCACGCCAACAGGGGCAATCTGGTGCGCATGGGCACCGGTTTCTACACCACTCCGGATCTGGTGGATGAGATCATCAAGTCGGGGAAGGCTCCGACTCCGCAGTACAGCGCTGCCACGGAGGCTGCGAAAGCGGCTGGGGGAGGAAAGAGGTCGTCGCCACCTGCAGCTGCAGCGAATGGCAGTGAAGGAGTTGAGGGAGCACAGGGTGGTACGAAAGCAGGGCAGAAAGTGTCCACTTCGGCTCTAGCTGCAAAAGTGGGCTTCAAACCTGTGAAACACCCTGCTGCAGCTGAGAAGCGGGATGGCTCCAGGCCTCGAAGAAAGGTCCGTTCTGCTTATTTTATTGTTTGTTTGCTTTCTAAAAAATTAGCGAAATTTGATACAATTTGTGCAGCTTTTCGTTGCAGCGAATCAAGAAGGAGACGCCTGATTTCGTCCAGTATGACAGTCCAGAGGGAAAGGTGCATGGTGCGAGCGCCGTTTGCGACTTCTGTCTCCAGTCTGGTCTCAAGGTGCTACCGGGTAACAAGACGGAGGAGCTGCTCTTCTGCAAGGATTGTCCTGGAAAAGGTGCGAATTTTGCGCGCAGTTTCTTTGCGATTTATTTATCAATGTTTTTCGTCTTGCGTAAACCTTTGACAGGAATATATTCCTGCCTTTGGTACATATTATAACATACTGTAAAGCTAGAAATTTTCGGACGCACTTAAATTTCGGACAGCAGGGGGTAACTGGTTTCGGACAACCTAATTTTCGGACGCAATGCTCTGGCTGTTGTGCGTATACGCAAAGGGTGGTCGTGACATTGTACGTATGTACTGTACTGAGTACTAAACGCTTACTGTGTGCATGCAAAATGCATACATGAGTACATACCCCATTACATAATTTTGTGGTACCTATAGGTACCAGGCCATGACAACGATTGTTTCAGCAAAAAAGTGAAAAAAAATTTTGTCACACTTTTATTTTTAACCGTTTGTTCAAGGCTGCATATCTCAGCAACCATTGGACCGATTGAGATAAATTTGATAGCAGTCGATTCCTTGAACTCTCCTCTTTCAAGTGAGCTATTACCCGACATCGACGTATTGAAATTTCGTGTGCCAACCGTGTTCAAAAATTTTCACATTTCAGTGAACCATATTCGCTGAATACGGTTGAGGAAAAAAGTTTGACAAAATCTTTTTCACTTTTTCGCCCAACCGTATTCGCTGAATACGGTTCAACATTGCAAAAAATGTAATGGGATACCATAGGCCTACATAACAGAAATTCAGTAAGGGTGGTCGTAGCATAGTACTTTATGT
>JASAMW010004789.1:0-24315 GCA_030247985.1 Epsilonema sp. ZAB3_2
GTTCTTATCTCAGGTACAATTGGTATACGAAACTGTGAAGAGTTAGCGAGCAGTAGCTTATAGGTACAGCTCAAGACACTCCATTTTCGGCTGCGCACCTTTATTGTAACCGTACGTACATACACCGTACCGTACACCGACTAACGTATGTACCTTCCTACCGTATGCAAGTCCTCTATCCGTATAAGGTCCTTCCTTACTGTTCTCAGTGCATCTTTTTGTTGCCCATTTGCTCTGCTATAGAAAAAGTTCCTTTAGCTGACTTCCGGCTGTGTTTTTGTTGCAGGCAGCAATAAGACAGCTCATCTAGCCCTATCCCTTTATGCTCTACTTCGTGTCTAATAGCTGATATATATGCATGTATTTCCATCCCATCCAGCACTCTGCGGGGAGAGATGCCCTATTCTCTCTCAGCATGAGCTCCCATCCTCATTTATGGAGATGTTAGTACACACCGAGAGAGAAAGCAGGCAGTGGTGCGCTTCAGACGTGAACTCCGAATTCGCTCCGAATTCGGAGCCCTGACTATGCTTCAACATGTAAAATGCTCCGAGTTTGCACCGAACTCGCTCAGTTTTTCCAAAACGTGCGTGTGAACAACCGAGTTTATAATTCGAAGAGTGTGAGTAATTGACGTTCGTTTCGGTTCAAAAAGTTTTTCCAAACTCGGAGCAAACTCGCTCGGAGTCGGAGCACACTTGGAGCACGTCTGAAGTGCACCAGTGAAAAACCTCATTCCGAACTCGCAGGAGTACATTTAGCCCCTGGGTGATTGGCTAGCCTCTTCTGATCTCATTCCAACCGCTGTCCTTAATCAGCCACCGCGCGCCGCATGTCCGTCTTTATCTCTTATCCTGATGTTGCACATAATAAAATGTACGTTACGTATACACAAATGGGAGCGGCGCGGCCTTCATCTTGCCTTGTTGCGTTACTTTGTTTCGCGCGCCATAGAAGCTGCCAAATGGGGTATAGGTAGGTACATAAACATAGGAAGACGTGGAGAATCGTTTTGCTGGACAAGGATCGGTCAATATTACTTGCCAAACTTAGCTGTAAATGCCTAAATGGCCTGCACCTCAAAAGGGGTGAAATCAAGGAAGCAAGATGGCATGGCGCATCGTATGCATACCGTAACCCCGCACGCACACACTGGTTATCTATCCCGTAACCCCGTACCTAACGAATCCCGAACCCCCGTACATACCCCTATCGAATCCCACTTGGTTTTCTTGGAAACGCAAGCTGAATTTGCCGAGCCCATGCCACTCTTGCTTATCCTGTACTTCGCTCATAATTTGCAACGTATCCTTTATTAGTCAAATGATGACATATCGGTGATCTACGCTAGCAAATGCACTCTTTGTAGCACGCTGCGGCTATGCAATGCGAAACGTTAGTACGCCGTACTGTACATACCTGTAGGTGTATTTTATTTTGACTATTTTTCGTCGCGATGCTCACCACCGATATGTGATCTTATGGCGCACTTCCTATTTTTCCCCATGACCAATTGGGATTTGAGATGCAGCACACTATGTACAGTACATACAGTATGATTTTATATTAGTGATTGGAGTGAGCGTGTGAAAGCCCTGATATTATTGTACCAATAAAGTACACATACCTACCTATACCGCCCTATGGCTGGCCTAGGCTTAGGCTTTGGCCGTCCTGTTTTGTTTGATGATTCTTCTCTTTTTTTGCATTACTTATAAAAACGTGGACCTTTTTACGGTGGTCCATGCTTTGTTACTTATTCTCTGTCAAGTCTATGAATTCTTGATTACGGTGTTATGCACCCGAAGCTTCTGTTATGTATGTGTGTTCATTACTTTTTTCGGTATTGCTGCAGTAATTGTTCGTACGGCTTCTGCTCACACCAGACCACTGTACTTAGGTCTACACTTCGCGTTAGTCAAAAGTCAGCGTCCCTTTCTCTGTATTCGAACTCCAATTTTGTCGAAAGCCCTAAAGCCCATCATCATCGCCGTTGCGACAAAAAAACGCGAGCCAGCCTTTCATTTACTCGAAATTAAAAGAAGCTCCGTTCCGTTCCGTTTCAGGGCTACATGCGTTCATTTCACCTCGTCCTCTCTGGTGGCATGGCATCATCTGTTAATTCTACAATTTCAACGCCTTCTGTCGGTTTCGGTTGAAAAAGTGCTGCCTGTAACCGCTGGTGAAAAACCAGTCCATCCATCCATTATAGCGCAGCTCATTCTACCTCGTGCAGCAATATTCTGTCGTCTCTTTTGGTGGTCGGAGGTGTGAAAACATACATACGTACTAAATACTACACGCCATCATAACCAGATAGAAAGAAAAGAGCTCCATTTCCGCTTTTTGGGCTCAACAGCGAAAAAATTCTCATCTCTCTCTGGCTGAAACGTGCCAAAACCATCACACGTACGCTAGTTTCATTGCTCGGGCATCTACATAAATTGACTGTCGCGGCCGCAACTTGTGGCAGAAAATAATTGTCACCGTGCCAAATCGACCATTACGGAGAAAGCGAGCGTTTGGATCAAGTTTCCAATAATAATTCTGAGATAAATCTACACGCGACAAAAATCAACACCCCTGCCTACTAAACCAGAAATTGACTAAACTGTGGCGTGAAAAAAGCGTTGAAGCCTTGCTGAATTGAATTGTATACTTCATTTCCTTCTATTGTATTGTCGTCACTAATTTGCCATTACGTCGTTGTTTGTTACCAATAGCTGCACTTATCAACAAGCAGCGTACTACTGACCGTTAGCTTTATTAATTTTGATCCTGATTAAAGCAGTACCATTAGTACTTCTATGAGCCGTTGCTAAGAGAGGAGAGAAGAAAAGGTGCTCTGTTTATTGTCGAAAGCTGACGACAGCGTTTTAATTTTGCTCCTCCTTTAATTCACCACAGTAACTGAATGAATTGTCAGGCTGCAAAAAAGCCTAATAATTGGAAGGAAGCCAGCTACAACTTTGCTTATCATCCGTCCTGAACAGAAGCATCTGGAAAACTTTCTACACATCGGATTGCGGTGTTTGTTCCAGTATACTTTCGACCTCATTTTCTTTATAGCTCACGAAACGCTACAGTATTTCCACATTCAGTTTTGATGGTAAGGTCAATCTACGTATGTAGGTATTTTGAACCATCAAGTTTCTTCATTGCATGGTCAATTCTTTTTTCATGTTGGTCGACCCACATACGTACAGTAAAAATATATACGTACACTAAACAGCAACTACTGTATGTCCGGATTAAGGTCTCACACTATAGATCTCTGAGCCGTGGACTCCTGTACTACTACTGAAGTATCTGGTGATATCTAATTCCAGCTGTTTTCACTTCCTGACACCATACGATCATCCGTCTGCTTGTTTTCCGTTCGCTGTTTCCGCTCCAGTCGCGCTCTCTGCGCTCGTCTTCGTACTATGCAGGGACAACTGTCTATGCATGGACTTCTTGATAAATTCGGTCCAGGCTCTCCTGAGCCAACGAAAGCGAGTTGAGAGGAGATCAAGATATCGATCGAAAGCTTGTTACACGATCTCTTTGACGCGCCATAGAGCGCCTCTTGAAACGGCCTCTCCGTGGCGCTATTCTTGATTGAAACGATAACTTTTTCAAACACGTTTTTCTTGGATAACTTTGCGTAGAGGCAACGTAGAGAGGCGCCGCAGGTACCGATCGATTCCTCTCGTCAAGACGCGTTGAATGGTGTGCCGCATGTTGAAAAATACCCAGCGGTTCCTTCGGAACACCCAAATCGCATGGTTTTTATGGTGTTCTTTGGCGTGTCGTACTGCGCCGAATACAGGAGCTTTGGCGCTGCAGTTTGGTGTACGTGTAGAGGAAGAATGATACTTTATTCACATTATGACGGATCACTTTTATCTTGAATACAACGGCTACGACGAAGCCTCAAAGTTGGCTCCAGTGTGAGACCTTAACTGGGAATGGAAAATCGGCATGAAAATTTTCATGCCGATTTTTTTGAATCATCAAAAATAAAAGCTGACGATTACTAACCTTTGCAGGTACCATGTCGCCATCTAGTTTTGAGGTCCACTTTGGAAAAAAATTCTCACTCACTTTTCCGAATTTGTGACACGAATTTGACTGGGCTTTTTTCCAAAAGAGGTCATGGCGATTTTCGGAAGTTTATGACGATATTTTTTTTCCCAGTTAGAGGCTGCTTTGAAAATCGTCACCCGTTTTTGGCTCATTCCCAGTTAAAGGGATATGTGCACTTGCCTTTATTAGCCTTGAGTCTTTTATTAACCGCTTTCTGTATTGTTTTCAGGCTGAGCAGAAGCACGGACTAACGGAAGAGCAGGTTGCGGAGTTTCAGGAGGCGTTTAACCTCTTCGACAAAGACGGAGATGGCAAGGTGACCTCAGTGGAGCTGGGCGTCGTAATGCGCAGCTTAGGTCAGCGACCCACGGAAGGCGAATTACGGGACATGGTCAACGAAGTTGACGAAGACGGTATCGGTTAAATTTCTTCTATCTTTCAGGTGCGGGTTTTGGCGAAAAATTGCTGCAGAGTTTGGAGAAAGAAGCTACTGCAGTAATGCGTTGTGTTTATTATTGTACAGGAAACGGAACAATTGAATTTGATGAATTCCTCCAGATGATGTCGAAAAAGATGAAGGACTCCGATTCGGAGCAGGAACTCAGAGAAGCCTTTCAAGTACAGTACGTACATTAGTTACGTAATGCATGGTAAAGCGGGGTAACTTGGGTTTCTGAGAAAGTGAGACCCTTTTTCCCTTACTCTGAGGTCTTCCAGCGATCCAGGTGTGTAGTTTAATGGTTAGGGCGCTCGCCTGGATAGCGAGAGGTTCAGGGTTCGATTCCCTGGCACATCTCTGGCCAATTTTCCTTCTCGATTCTCTGCAGGTGTTTGATAAGGACAAGGACGGGTACATATCAGCGTCGGAATTGCGCTATGTGATGACGAACCTCGGTGAGAAGCTGACAGACGAAGAGGTACAAGAGATGATCAGGGAAGCTGACTTGGACGGCGATGGCCTCGTCAACTACAATGGTAAATAACTATGGTACAATGATGGTTCAATGGTCTATAAATAACTACCTACGTGTACCAAGAGAGCCGCTAGAATATTTTGCAAGGAAGATTAGTCCGTTTCAGTACGTTTGCATTGAGCGTTATGCAGAATAATAACACGCGTACTTTAGTTCTGGAGCGGGCACGGACAAATCTTTCTTTCACTTCAATACTTTCTATCGGGCGCTATCTATAATAAAAACACGCGTACTTTAGTTCTGGAGCGGCACGGACTAATCTTCCTTGCAAAATAATTTTCCCGTTCCGTGAGTAGTAGGTACGACGTGTAAGAATACTTTACTGTACTGTACGTGCACTTACACGGAACAGTATACTTTTTGTGCTATTTCAGAATTTGTAAAAATGATGACAACAAAGTGATCCGATTGGTGGCAATCCTTCTGCGTAAAAAGTATAAAACATCGTGCAGTGTTTTTTTGTAATGAGATCGTGTAAATGAGATTATTGATGGACAGGACACTACCTACATAAAATACATAGCTAACAGCGTAAGGTACTGTATTGTAAATGTACTGTATATGTACTGTACGTACGTATTCTGCGACGAAATGTACTATCCAAGTTTGCTACTATTTTAATTATGCATTTGTTTGTTGATAAGCTCGTCAACTCACTGTAACCGTTATGTGTTCCGATGCCGTACAGTAATCCTACACAGTATTTTCATGAAAGCAAGAATAATATAAGCTAACAAGAATGAAACACTTCCACGCTAAAAAACGATTGAACCCTGCCGCATTTTGACTCGATTACAATATGCGAATAAAACAATAGTCGAATATTACAATCAAGGAACCTTCATTAGAATATACCTATATTACAATGCAGGAACGTATAAAACAATATACGTATATTACAATGAAGGAAACGCTAAAACAATCAATCCCTCTATTCTATTGAAGGTTCCGTGATTCTAATATTCGACTATTACAATGAAGGAAAGTGCATTACAATGCATGCTTTATTTATTTGATGGAACCTCTATTCTAATGCATGAAAGTGTATTTTTTTGCAGGAAACGCTATTGTAATAAAGGAACCTTCATTCTAATGCACGAAAATACATTGTTTTATAGGATTTCGCAATACACAAAACCTTCATTAGAATAGAGGGATTGATTGTTTTAGCGTTTCCTTCATTGTAATATACGTATATTGTTTTATACTTTCCTGCATTGTAATATAGGTTTATTCTAATGAAGGTTCCTTGATTGTAATATTCGACTATTGTTTTATTCGCATATTGTAATCGAGTCAAAATGCGGCAGGGTTCAATCGTTTTTTAGCGTGAAGTGTTTCATTCTTGTTAGCTTATATTATTCTTGATGAAAGATGTAAGTAAAGTACAGTTTATATTTTGGAACGTTATCGGAAGAGTAAAAAAACGTTTGGCGATCGCTAACTACTGAAAATCTATTGTACATACATATGCACGTACTGTACGTACAGTAGGTACATACATGCTATCCTATTCCTATCCCATCTGTTTACACACTGTTCCTGCTAATCCAACTGCTGCTCGAGTAAATGAGTTGAAATCGGGTAGATGAAACACGGTCGTAGTATTCCTTTCTTGCATTGCATCACTTGATGATATCTGCGTAGTTGCAATCAGCTCAAGTGTCGCCAGATTCACCTCAGTTCCCACGCCGATTGCAAAAACCCTGTCAGCCACGGTGTGCAAGACAAGAACAAACTCGGAAATATCGCTGTTCGCGTTTCTAAAATAAAACTGAATTCCTAGGAGCTTCTCTGTCCTGAGGTTGTCTGGTCTTGTGGGGTTGTCCAGAGGTTGTACTGAGGGCCAGGAGAACTTCGGTTCAGGACAAAATTCCCCGGGGAACATAATGAGTGGGAGCCCTTTGTAACACATCTCAGCTTTCTCTGTGAAAGGTAAGAAAGATACGTACTATGTATGTACGTACGTAAACCTACCCGTCAGTGACAACAATCACAATTCGTGGGATCTCTTGTCCAACTTCGTCCTCCCGTTTGGCTTCTGATCTGAGGTAGGTAGTAGCAAGTGTCAACGCTCTGAAACACAACATGCATAAATATTTAGTAGGATATTCTCTACATTACCTACTTATTTAACTTGTAACGAGCCAGATGGCATTGCAGTCCATGGGCTAACAATGTGGTACATACAGTACATACCTACTGTACGTTAGGCTAGTAATTTGAAGCGCAATTCATTCACAACCGTACCAGTATATTGTACCCTCTCTTGCTCCTTACTCTGCAGTATTAGTTCCACCTCGACGATAGACAAGATTTTGGATTGCTGTCGTGAGGGCTTGATTGCTCTGGGGATCCGAGAATCTGTAGTCCAGATTGGCGCTTGACGCAAAAGTGATGATCGCAAAACGAGTTGTATCCGGTCCAGCGCCAACGTTGAATTCATTGATAAAGCTCTTAACACCTTCCTTGACGTGCTGTAGGTGTGCAAGAAAAGAAAAATACTGTACAACAGGTAATTTTCGGACGCACTTCATTTTCGGACAGAAGGGGGGTCGACTGGTTCGGACCCATTAATTTTCGGACGCAAGGTCTGGCAGTTGCAGTACGACGGCAACCGTACTGCTAGAAGCTGTACATAATACATATGTATGTACATTATGGTCCTCAATGTTGCAAGTGTGTACTGTAGGTAGGTACCACTAATTTTATTGAGCTTTAGTTTATGCGGATTCTCATACCTTCTTATGCAGTATAGTAAAGGCAAAGGGTATCAGTAACACTGTTGATTTGCAACAAAATTATTTAGCATACAATAAGTTCGGACCCATTAAATTTCGGACGCTATTTGTCTGGTCCGAAGTCCGAAAATTAAGTGAGTCCGAAAATTACCTGTTGTACAGTAATCCGACAATGAACCACACGTGATACTATGGTACGGTACGTATCTTTCTTCAGTTGACCACTGCAAAACAGAGATTGCCTGGTGTTGTACGTTACGTACACTTTACTCACTCTTTCAAAGTTGCGTATTTTGATGCTCCCTGATTCATCCAAGACCATGAGGATGTCGACTGTTGAATTTCGACAAATTCTTTCGTCAGCTAAAGCGAGATAAGCTGGTATGCTTTTAAAGGTCAGGTTCAGTGGTGTCACATCACCATACCACTTGTTCATGTTCACCTGGCGTGACTGCAACTGTTGTTGTGGTTGTTCTTGGAGTGGTAGCTGCTGGCATTGCAAGCCTTGAGCACATGTCCTTGTAGAAATTACAGCAATTTGCGGTGAAATGCGCAGCTGAAAATGTGAGCGAATATTTTATGTCATGATAGGGGCAGCGTACAAAAAGGCGATTGCGATACTAATCAATCAATCATAGCACTCGATGCCGTTATAATGACAGTACGACTTCTAAAGTATGCGTATTTTCTTACCACGGCAGAATTCATCATCGCTATGGAGAGCAAAGGTTGACTGATTTGCACAGACGACAGTGATCATGACCAGTGTAGTAAACAATTTATTTTGAAATAAGTAAAAAAGTTTCACCAGATGCACCATTTTGTCGTGATTTACATACTTTTTAGGGCATCCACACACAAATGCATTGGTAGCGATAGGTACTAAGGTACGTAAGTTGAGATCTGTCATGGCCAAGGCGAATAATCAGGTGAAAATAAAGAGCTGGTTTTTGAGAGGGTTTTATTGAAAAGCACTGGGAAAGAAGTTTGCCTTGATGATAACAATGGCTACCATACGTACAATGTGCGTGTATGTATGTATGTATAGTGTAAAGGCGGAAATTATGGGATGGACGAAATTAAAAAATTATAAGCGTTACACACAAACTACTGTACAACAGGTAATTTTCGGACGCACTTCATTTTCGGACAGAGGGGGGGTCGACTGGTTCGGACCCATTAATTTTCGGACGCAAAGTCTGGCAGTTGCCGTACGACGGCAACCGTACCGCTACTACGTACTGTATGTACTTGTACGTACGTACGTATGTATGCACGTATGGTCCGCAAGGAAACAGGTGTGTTGGGAAAGTACTACTAAAATAATTGTTGAGCGCTTGTTTTTATGCGGATTCTTGTACCCTATGCAGTGGTAGGTATCAAAGAAAAGATACACTGTGTTGATTTGCAGAAAATTTATTTAGCATACAATAAGTTCGGACCCATTAAATTTCGGACGCTATTTGTCCAGTCCGAAGTCCGAAAATTAAGTGAGTCCGAAAATTACCTGTTGTACAGTATGTGCGTGAAGTGCTTTGTTTTGTACTGTGCATCTGTTTCTGCCAGAATTATGGAGAAGCGACGAGGAGCACTAAGTACGGATAGGCTCAAATTTTTGGCAATAATTATCACGACTCAAAGTATGTAATGTATCAGCATTACTATTCGAAATAAATACATACGTACAGCACAGCACCAGTACCGTACCGTACCTCAGTATTACTTCAAAGTAATCGGCCCATCGGAACATTCATATCGCTATTCTCTTTGGAAGCAGCAGTTGTTTCTTTGGGCGGCAGAAATTGGAGGAAAGGTCGAGGAATTTTCGGCAACGATCTGGTGCCGTTCAGAATCTCAGCGTACTTCAGCAAAGCCCGACAGAGATTGGCACCAATTTCAGCGTCTAAAACAATTTCGCATTCAAAGTGAAAAGACGGTGAATTTGGTAAATCCTGCCACTAACTGAAAGCCATCCTCACTGCTGAACGACAAGATAAAATTTACTAAAACATACTCCACCACCGTCCCCTACATTGCACTATAAAACAGAACTACGTAGGTATAGTAGTGTGCAGTCTAAGTGCAACAAAAACATACGTACATTTCTCTGGTACGTAAGCTTGGACGGAAGAGAATCTTTCCAAGGATTTCGTGTCTCTGAATCCGAAGAAAGACACCTCCAGGGTGTAGCACAGGCAGTCCATGTCCAGCAAAGCGCCCAAAGTCCTGCAAAAAATGTATTCGGCTCCCACGCCGATGCAAACACACTTCCAGCAGTTCCGTACCACCGAAAGTCTGTTTCGCCGTGCGCAGTGCATTTTCACTGGAAGGGCGTGATGCGCGGGTGTCGTTCGTTACACGCCGCCGCGTGCGAGCAAAACTTTAGCCTGCGGCACGACGTGTAACGACACCCACGCATCACGCTCTTCCAGTGATACTAAGTTCCCATCTCACCGTCTGCTCGTGCCGGCTTTGATCGGATCCGTATTGAACTGCGTGTTTTCCATGGAGAAATCCGCGGTGGCTTCGTGCAGCAGATACGGCAGAACCAGCTGCTTCTCGCACCGACCCGGGTCCCTGCTGTAGACGTTGCCGAAGAAAAAGGCGTTGGTTTTCGTGGAATGAGCGTGAATATCGATGTACACCACCACTTTGGCGTTCTGTACACAAACGCCAAGACTACTGTACCAAAATACCGCCACCACAAGAAAAATCGGCAAAGCTCGATGCCGGTTGGTTTTACCAACTTAGACTTTGTCATTAGAAACAAAGTAGGTAGGGTACGGTGGGGTAAACCTGGACACGGGGTAAACCCGGACACCTGTATAATCTCAGCAACCATACGACCGATTGAGACAAGTAATCTACCAATCGATTCCTCGAACTCTCCTCTTTCAAACGAGCTACCATCTTCATCATTTGCCGAAGCGGCAAGTTCAGAAAAGCTGAGTGCTTATGTACCCCACAGTACCCTATAAACTGAAAATTAACAGCAGCTTTTCTCGCATACGGGGTCTTCCTTGTATCCTAGCAGGAGGCCTTTTGTGGCGTGAATGGTAGGATGGGCCCAAGGCGAAGGTGAGAGCCAATGCCGGTTCAGATCGAATCCCATCAGGGACGATCGGTAATTTCCCAGCGCAACGCCATCCGGATTGAGCATAGGCACGATTTTGAACACGAATTCCTGCCGCAAGAGGTGAGCAACCGAATTCTCAGGATCGGTAAGAAAATCAAGGATTCCTGCAGAAAAGAAACAGGTTCAAACAAACAGTCGCGTAGGGTAATAAATAAGTAGGTAGTAGGGTACCGTGGGGGTAAACCCAGCCACCTAGTATTACTCAGCAACCATACGACCGATTGAGACAAGCATTCTACCAATCGATTTCTCGAACTCTCCTCTTTCAAATGAGCTACCATGTTCATCATTTGCTGAAGCGGCAAGTTCAGAAGAGCTTAGGTGTCCGGGTTTACCCCACAGTACCCTACAGGGTGGGCAGAGAAACTCAGGGCGTCCCATTCCAACCTTGGCAAACATATGAGGCTGGAGATTCTCCTGGATGAACTCTTGATGTGATGAAGACTATTTTTTCTGGCCCTGAGCTGTGACGGGGATTTGCACAAGAATTAGCACCACGTGTGTTGTTCTTGGATTCGGAAATTGTCAGTAGATCCACTCTTCTTTGCTGCTGCAACAGACTCAATACAGTAATGCATCGTGCAAAGTTACACAAAAATCAAAATAAAAAATATAGGCCTACAACAGCTAAATAATAAAACACCCCATAATACCAAGCTAAGGGCCAATAACTCCCGCCGGAAATAAGGAAGTCTCTTCACTTCCAAGCTCAACAAATGGCGTTGCAGATCGGCATTGGTGTAAGGATAGGAGTAGGCAAACTCGTAGATCTCGTTTTCCCATTCGAATACATAGGAAAAAGACAGCACGAATCGATCTTGATGGCTAGCACTTCGATTGTAGAACACCTGCTTGGGTGACAACCGTAGCCTAAAAGTAGAGATGGGCCGAGACTGGATTGTTGCTGAAAACGAGACCGAGACCGAGACTTAGAATTTTTTCCGAGACCGAGATCGAGACCGAGATTAGGGAATTTTGTCGAGACCGAGACCGAGATCGAGACCGAGACTAAGTATTGGTATAAAAACTTATGGAATTTCGTTTTTATTTTTTCTGATGGTCGTTTTCTATGAAAATTTTACTGGCGAATAGGTGCTTCACTTCTATTTTCTAAATTACATGGCTAAAATCGCCCCGCAGGGGAAATTTTTTCATGAAAGGCAGCTAAAATCTCAGCGGAAATGCATGAAAATTGCTTGTGAAAGCACAATTTCAATCTAGTCTCGGTCTCGCCTAAAATAGGCCCTAAAAGTTGCGAGACCGAGACCGAGAATATGAAAATTCTAAAGTCGAGACCGAGACCGAGACCGCCAAAAATGACCGAGATTTCCGAGACCGAGACCGAGAGTCTCGGCCCATCTCTACCTAAAAGAGGAAAATGGACATTTAAAGATGAAGAGATACACTAGGGTACTGTGGGGTAAACCCGGACACGGGGGTAAACCCGGACACCTAGATAGTTTACCGTATTTACCGGTGCATAACCCCCCCCCCCCCCCCAATGCATAACCCCCCCCCCCCCCAATGCATACCCCCATATTGGCAAAACATAAAAAATGCCCAATGCATAACCCCCCCCCCCCCCCCCTATGCATACCCCCATATGTACTGACAGTACCTGAACCTACCTATGTAAGCTGGTCATATAGTACCCATAGCCACTCCCACACCAAGCTAAGATGCCTATAAGCCTGCTTGGGGAGTATTGTACTAGAATAACCCTGTTTTGACCTCAATTATGCCCTAAAACACGTGCTTTTGACCTAAAAAATATGCCTCTCCCCACCTCTCAAAAACATAAAAAATGCCCCATGCATAACCCCCCCCCCCCCCCCCCCCCCCCTATGCATACCCCAATATGGGACCTCTCAATTTTTGCATACCCCCATGGGGCTATGCACCGGTAAATACGGTATCTCAGCAACCATACCACCAATTGAGACAGGTATTCAACCAATCGATTCCTTGAAGTCTCCTCTTCAAATGAGCTACCATGATCATCATTTGCTGAACCGGCAAGTTCAGAAAAGCTTAGATGTCCGGGTTTACCCCGTGTCCGGGTTTACCCCATAGTACCCCAAAGAAAAGTTCAGAATTAGGCGAAACACCCTGTACCAACCAGGATTTTTGAGTGGCGGATGATCTGACCACTGGTGTCATTCCCTCTTGAAACAGACTTTTCAGCTTGGAAAAATTTACCACGTTGAACATAACGCGCTAAAGAAAAAAGTAGAATTCGCACTGAACACCCGATACAGTACAGTAATTCATGCTGTGCTGTGCCAGTACGCACCTGTTTCGCTTTACAGTTGGACACCCTAAAGTAGAACCACAAGCGCCATCGGGCATTGCAGCTGTCCGGTCTAATGAACAAGTCGAATTCGTACTCGGATATGCAATCCACTCTGCCAAGATTACCTACATAGTAATGGAGCACAGATATTTAATCCTGGCATTTTTTATTTTTCCCTAAAGTGGTATGGGGTTTCATGGGGTAACCCGGCCGGCTTTATTAGTAGTGGGGCACCCACGTAGAAAGAACGGCTTTCAAGGTGGGCGGGAAAACCCCATGGCTAGGCTTACCCCCGCCCCCACAGTACCCTACGTTGGGTGAACGTACCTGATTCAAAGCTGGCATCAAAAATGAGATAACCCTTTTTCGGGGGCGCAGCTTCCTTAGAACCGCAGATTCTTGAAGCATTTCGAGCAGTTTGGGTATCAATATTCGTTGTCGAAGAAGCTGCCTTTTTTCTCAACTTTTTCAAATCCTCTGGCATTGCCACAAACTGTTGTACGTTGCCCAAAATTCCCTCTTGATTGCTCGAGGAAATTTCCAGCCCATTTTGAGCGGAAGTCGATGCCAAGTTGTTGTCACTGATGGAGCCGTTCTTCATAACCTTTTCTGCAAAAATGTTTTTGCGTCGCACCGGGACACTCATGTTTTACGCACAATGTATTCCTTTGGGCAAGGCAAAAACATGTGAAAAAGCAGGTTCGAGGTAGCTTCTGGCATTTTTTATTGATTTTCCTCCAAAGAAGGGGAAAACAAGCCGACGTTATCAGTCCTCTACCTCACATATAGTACAAATGATTGTCAAGCGGTAGTCTTAGTCGGGCTAATAAATATTGCTGTCAGCTTTAGGCAGGCATGCTAACTTTACTCACCCACTGTACATACGTATTATACGTAGTACACTACGTATGCGAGTCTAGTCATAAATAGACAGCTAATGGTTCAAACCAGTACTATTAAAATAAAAGTTTATACTACATACAAAGATGATGGCTTTCGAACAGGTGTACGCATTCCGTCCTTTTGTGCATACGTAACGTATGTACACGTAGTACGTACGTAGTAAAATGTTACTTCAGTACGTACGTAACTGCTTTAGTATTTCATACGTACTTTCACTCCGCGAAATCCGCAAAGTTTTCCGGATCATCTTTCTTTCGTGAATAAGAACAATAGCTACATACTACAATCAGCAACCAAATCACGGCGGCCCTGTTCTATAAGTCTAAAGCGCCGGCAAAGGGGCGGAGCCTCGTGGTGGGACCTAAGCTTGCAATAAGGAGTTGGCTTCGGTTTTTAACGTGAGGCAAAAGGGAAGCGAAGCCAACCCTTCCTGTTGTAAAGTAAAGCAGGCGGGCTGCTAACAGTGTTGTTGGCACAGCACCAAGGTCAAACTGCGAGTCTTTGATTAGCTGCTGGCACATCAATATTGGGTGAATAATAATCATTTATAGTTCAAAATAACCGCAAAGCTTAGTCCAACTTTTCTAGCAAAAAATTTTGACCTGTTGTCGCTCATATTTTTGCGCTTTAATTAGAAATGTTTGGCTGGCCTGTTAAAGCAACTTTGCAAGCTGCTGCCTTCCTTTTGTTTACTCTGCACACCCTAGCATGCTTTAGTAGCTGAAAGACAGCTTGGTCAATTGATTGACCTGTGGCCAATCCTTGCTCTTCACAATTGTGTCAGCCAATAAAAGAAGATGTGAAAAATGTGAACGAAATCCGGCGCTTTAGACTTATAGAACACGGCCGCCGTGAATTTCTCACCAATTCATGAGAGAAGAGAAGACAAGCTGGCTTATCGCTTCACCAGTCAAAAGTTTGTACATACGTACGTAGAACGGTACGTGTATACATACGTAGATGTACTATCTCCATACGTCTACATAGATGTACTATATCCATACGTTACGCATACATGCACGTTCGGACTGGTACAGTACGATAGAAGAAACCAATTTCGCCATGATAATTACAGGAAAGCCTGCCAAAAAAATTGCGCACAAGATGATGAGACAGTCAACTGTATACCCAGACTGAAAAGCTCTGCCCTATCATATCATCAGCCCCCCATTACATGAATCAATCCTAACCTATAGTCTGGCCAATAGCAGTTGGCACCTGGACTCAAGGCGAGTTGCGCAGTTTGCATGTACTTCTACTAAATAGGAGTACACGAAGCGTGGACAGAAATCCGCATTTGTAAAGCTATTTTACGCAACGCGCCTTGAGTCCAAGTGCCAACTGCTATTGGCCAGACTATACTCTGATAGCATCCAACCCTATCCCATATGACAGGCTAAGTATGCTGCACTGATTTTGTGCAATGGTATGTAGTTACGTACATACACTACTTTCTAAAAGAAAAGACTCAATCGTCTACGGGATATTAGAACGGAGTTCTTATCAAAAACCAACTTCCCAACGCTGTGACGCCAAATGCCAAAGGATGCGACTTTAACTAAATAGTGGGTACTGCAAGGTAATTTCGACCGGACTTCTTTGAAATTCCGGCCCCACATAAAAGCCTTGGCGTATTATTGTAATTGGTACATAATAGCGCGCTACACACGTGGTAAGTAAACTCACGGGGAATTCCCCATAAGTATGTGATGAAGCATAGGGAGGCCGGTGAATTCACCGTGAGTTTGAAACTCACCACGTGTGAACAGGTGAGAAAAATTTTGCGCTTGGGAGCATATGAGAATTCTCTACACGAAAAATGAAACTCGAAGTTCAAACTCACCGTGAATTCACCGTGAGTTTACTCACCACGTGTGTAGCCCACTAATGTCACTAACCAATAATCTATGCAGCTCAGCTGGGTAAAGATGCCCATCCAAAATCCAGTGCTGTACCACCCGACGACTTGTAGTAACCAGAGATTATGGTTAAGTTTGGCAGTGTCCAAATTACCCCAGAGTACTACATACAAAAGTGAAAAGTTCGCGAGTTGTTCTTCCTTTCAACGGGCCACGTGTTATGAAAGGAACAGTCTCTGTCATGTCACGTTTCTTAAACCCATCAGGAGGAATAAAAGCGTATTTCAGGCTCATATCGCAGGAAAAAGCAGCTGGCTTCTTCTGTGCACCACTTCCGCCGCCAAAAGATAAAGCATCTTTTTTGACGGTGTAAAGTTACGAGGATGAAAGCATCCATAATCACTCACACCCATAAGTTGTAGAAAATTGCCATATTCTTTATCATTCTTCTCTGAAAGCAAGGCCAGTTTTCCTTCCCTAGGCGTACGTAACGCAGTACATACTCTAAGATAGGCACGTACAGTACATTGAATGTAGTGTCTGTCGACATACAGTACGTACAAATACAGGTATGATCTCTGCTTGTCTGCTATCATCACAAAAACAAAGTACAATGGCCACTGTTTCCGCTATGTATGCAACAAGCAAGCTAGAAACTTCCTGTACACATCAGGGTTCAAGTTTTCAACCGTGTCAAAATCTTCATGAAAGAGCTTGCCAGTGAACAGCTCGTTCGCTACAACAACAGAGCAGGGAAGGTTCACACTGCGTACTAAATATGTACTGTATGTACGTACGCTGCATAATTTCGCCTATGCAAAAGCGCCCCAAACTAAAATGAGTCGTGCTTCGGCCCCCACGCGGGAAAGAAAGAAACCTCGGCGCTCCTGTTCAAAACTTGACAAAACACTACAGCGCAGGACACTTTACCGGATGCGTTCACAGCTAAGTTCTGTATGCGCCTAATTATTGACTGATTCTTTCCTTCCTACCCTGGGTGACTCCACCTGAAACCTACAAATTTTTTGGACAAATTGTCCATGACCATCTCCGATTTTTTTCAAGTTTTGCACATTAGTAGTACCAAGTGGAACTAGCATACCTGCCAAATTTCAGCGCCCAGCTCCTTGTGGTTCCAGTGATATGACCCTCCAAAGTTGGGGTTTGGAACCACTTCGAGCGTAAACCAGCAATGTTCAAACTTGAATATCTCACCAACTAGCCAGTGGAATGTTGGCTTATGGGATATCATTTGAAAGCTCTTGATGAGATCTTTCAGATGGGCTCAAAAAATTTCCCCTAACAATAACCCTTTAGGAGCTACAGGTGTTTCAATACTTAATTCTTGATTTTCTAAAAATTATCATCTCCGATTTTGATTTTGAGGTGATTTTTGGAAAGAACGCACCTGATTTACCCTATATGCAAGTTTTTGTGCTGTGTATCGGCCTATTAGCGTGAAAAATTGCGAAAATGTGAAATTTTCTACCTCGCCACGAACCATAGAAATCTTTTAATGTTGGCAAAACTGGCCCTTGGTGAACTGATAATCCAGTTCTCAGATACTTTTTTAATGGGGAACGACTTTTTAGCATTGTTTACCCAATTTTTGGGCTGATTATTTCACAAACGCCCTTAAAAAACTTGAAAACATCACTATAACCCTTTACTGTGCAACCAATATTGAATGCTGCATCAGGTTTATATCTCAGTTTTCCACTTTTTTCAGCTCATTTGGGAAATACACAATGCAAAAACGGACAGACATAGCAAAAACTCGTATTCCATCAAAAAGTCACCTGATAACTGGATTGTGAGTTCACCAAGGGCCAGTTTTACCAACATTTACAGATTTCTATGGTTCGCGGCGAGGTAGAAAATTTCACATTTTCGCAATTTTTCACCTTAATAGGCCGATACACAGCACAAAAACTTGCATATAGAGTAAATCAGGTGCGTTATTTCCAAAAATCACCTGAAAATCAAAATCGGAGATGATAATTTTGAGAAAATCAAGGATCAAGTATTGAAACACCTGTAGCTCCTAAAGGGTTATTGTTAGGGGAAATTTTTTGAGCCCATCTGAAAGATCTCATCAAGAGCTTTCAAATGATATCCCATAGGCCACCATTCCACTGGCTAGTTGGTGAGATATTGAAGTTTGAACATTGCTGGTTTACGCTCGAAGTGGCTCCAAACCCCAACTTTGGAGGGTCATATCACTGGAACCACAAGAAGCTGGGCGCTGAAATTTGGCAGGTATGCTAGTTCCACTTGGTACTACTAATGTGCAAAATTTGAAAAAAATCGGAGATGGTCATGGACAACAGCCTTGTAGGTTTCAGGTGGACTCACCCCCCTACAGGTTGTGAAGAGGTAAATATATGGATGTCAGCGGTTTGCGCAAACTAATCAACTCCGCGACATTTAGCTTAGAAGCTTGGCCAGGACGCAAGCGAAAAAGTGACACAACCGGCAGCGGGTTTCACACCATATGGACCAGTTGCGCTAAGAAATTTTTTATGGGTGGTCGTGAGCTTACCCCTCTGTTTTATAGTTTACACCTTTTTCAGCGATATTTTGATCGGTAAGGTGAAGGGAAAAATGGGCAGAAAAAGTGAAACACAGAATACAATACACCCATCATTCACAATTCTTAGCGCAACTAACTGATACCTACGTAACTAACGAAGAAAACAAAAAGCAATGCTTACTGGGATCAAGCCAGGCCACATTGCGGACTCCATCTCGACTTGAAAAATCCAGCGTGTTGAGCTGGAAGACAACGAAGTCGAAAGCTCCATTATGCAACTGAACTAACTGAACAACCAGCGGCTCAGGAAGGGTCGAGTTTGATTGACTCTAAAAAATAATCATTGATCAGCAATATCTTATATTGGTACCTACGGAAGTACATGTAGGGTAACCCGGTCGGTTTATTGGTGGGGTTAAATTTTTAGAAAGAATGGTCTTCGGTACTAGGTGGACGGGTTTACCCCACAGTACCCTACACAGAATGATCCGGTGGGCAGATGGTCATTTATTTACGCGTTCAAAACATGAAAAAGCCATTTCAGTCACTCCAGCACAGAGTTGTTTGCCGTGAAACTCTGCCAGCTCAGCGAAAAATAGAAAAAGACAAACGCGGATTTCTGCCCATGCTTCATGTACATAGGACCATCTCCTACCTAATTATACACAAGCGGAAACATGCGCTGGGCGTACGCTCGGCGTGTCCATGGCCGACACGTGGAAAGGCATGGACAACAGCCATTGATCGACCGAGCGTACGCCGAGCGCATTTTCTTCCAATGTGAATGGGCCATTACACCAAGTACACTCGGACTGTTATGGGGTACTGTGGGGTAAACCCGGCCACACTCGGACTAAAATGGGGTAGTATGGGGTAAACCCGGCCACACTCGGACTATTATGAGGTAAACCCGGCCACAATCGGGCTATTATGGGGTACCATGGGGTAAACCCGGCCACGATTGGACTATTATAGGGTACAATGGGGTAAACCCGGGCACCTAGTACTGAAGGCGGCTCTTTCTATGTGGGTGGCCGGGCTTACGCCAGCAATAAAATCGTCCGGGATTAGCCCATGATACCCTACACATTCTTGCTTTCACGTCTGTCTACTCACCTGTTGATAAGAGGCCTTAGCCAGAGCCAGAGCGCATAACCGGCCGGGTATATCCCACAACACAACGCCCTACACTCTTGCTTTCACGTCTGTCTTCTACTCACCTGTTGATAAGAGGCCTTAGCGAGAGCCAGAGCGCATCCGAAGCACGACTCATTTTAGTTTGGGCACTTTTGCAAAGGCGAAATTATGCAGCGTACGTACATACAGTACATATTTAGTACGCAGTGTGAACCTTCCCTGCTCTGTTGTTGTAGCGAACGAGCTGTTCACTGGCAAGCTCTTTCATGAAGATTTTGACACGGTTGAAAACTTGAACCCTGATGTGTACAGGAAGTTTCTAGCTTGCTTGTTGCATACATAGCGGAAACAGTGGCCATTGTACTTTGTTTTTGTGATGATAGCAGACAAGCAGAGATCATACCTGTATTTGTACGTACTGTATGTCGACAGACACTACATTCAATGTACTGTACGTGCCTATATTAGAGTATGTACTGCGTTACGTACGCCTAAAGGAAGGAAAACTGGCCTTGCTTTCAGAGAATAATGATAAAGAATATGTCAATTTTCTACAACTTATGGGTGTGAGTGATTATGGATGCTTTCATCCTCGTAACTTTACACCGTCAAATGATGCTTTATCTTTTGGCGGCGGAAGTGGTGCACAGAAGAAGCCAGCTGCTTTTTCCTGCGATATGAGCCTGGAATACGCTTTTATTCCTCCTGATGGGTTTAAGAAACGTGACATGACAGAGACTGTTCCTTTCATAACACGTGGCCCGTTGAAAGGAAGAACAACTCGCGAACTTTTCACTTTTGTATGTAGTACTCTGGGGTAATTTGGACACTGCCAAACTTAACCATAATCTCTGGTTACTACAAGTCGTCGGGTGGTACAGCACTGGATTTTGGATGGGCATCTTTTACCAGCTGAGCTGCATAGATTATTGGTTAGTGACATTAGTGGGCTACACACGTGGTGAGTAAACTCACGGTGATACCACGGTGAGTTTGAACTTCGAGTTTTATTTTTCGTGTAGAGTATTCTCACTTGCTCCCAAGCGCAAAATTTTTCTCATCTGTTCACACGACGATGAGTTTCAAACTCACGGTGAATTCACCGGCCTCCCTATGCTTCATCACATACTTATGAGGAATTCACCGTGAGTTTACTTACCACGTGTGTAGCGCGCTATTATGTACCAATTACAATAATACGCCAAGGCTTTTATGTGGGGCCGGAATTTCAAAAAAAGTACAGTCGAAATTACCTTGCAGTACCCACTATTTAGTTAAAGTCGCATCCTTTGGCATTTGGCGTCACAGCGTTGGGAAGTTGGTTTTTGATAAGAACTCCGTTCTAATATCCCGTAGACGATTGAGTCTTTTTATTTTAGAAAGTAGTGTATGTACGTAACTACATACCATTGCACAAAATCAGTGCAGCATACTTAGCCTGTCATATGGGATAGGGTTGGATGCTATCAGAGTATAGTCTGGCCAATAGCAGTTGGCACTTGGACTCAAGGCGCGTTGCGTAAAATAGCTTTACAAATGCGGATTTCTGTCCACGCTTCGTGTACTCCTATTTAATAGAAGTACATGCAAACTGCGCAACTCGCCTTGAGATCCAGTGCCAACTGCTATTGGCCAGACTATAGGTTAGGATTGATTCATGTAATGGGGGGCTGATGATATGATAGGGCACAGCTTTTTGCGGTCTGGGTATACAGTTGACTGTCTCGTCATCTTGTGCGCAATTTTTTTGGCAGGCTTTCCTGTAATTATCATGGCGAAATTGGTTTCTTCTATCGTACTGTACCAGTCCGAACGTGCATGTATGCGTAACGTATGGATATAGTACATCTATGTAGACGTATGGAGATAGTACATCTACGTATGTATACACGTACCGTTCTACGTACGTATGTACAAACTTTTTCATTGGTGAAGCGATAAGCCAGCTTGTCTTCTCTTCTCTCATCAATTGGTGAGAAATTCACGGCGGCCGTGTTCTATAAGTCTAAAGTGCTGGATTTCGTTCACATTTTTCACATCTTCTTTTATTGGCTGACAGAGCCTGACACAATTGTGAAGAGCAAGGATTGGCCACAGGTCAATCAATTGACCAAGCTGTCTTTCAGCTACTAAAGCATGCTAGGGTGTGCAGAGTAAACAAAAGGAAGGCAGCAGCTTGCAAAGTTGCTTTAACAGGCCAGCCAAACATTTCTAATTAAAGCGCAAAAATATGAGCGACAACAGGTCAAAATTTTTTGCTAGAAAAGTTGGACTAAGCTTTGCGGTTATTTTAAACTATATAAATGATTATTATTCACCCAATATTGATGTGCCAGCAGCTAATCAAAGACTCGCAGTTTGACCTTGGTGCTGTGCCAACAACACTGTTAGCAGCCCGCCTGCTTTACTTTACAACAGGAAGGGTTGGCTTCAGCTACCCTTTTGCCTCACGTTAAAAACCGAAGCCAACTCCTTATTGCAAGCTTAGGTCCCACCACGAGGCTCCGCCCCTTTGCCGGCGCTGGGGGTTTTATAGAACAGGGCCGCCGTGATTTGGTTGCTGATTGTAGTATGTAGCTATTGTTCTTATTCACGAAAGAAAGATGATCCGGAAAACTTTGCGGATTTCGCGGAGTGAAAGTACGTATGAAATACTAAAGCAGTTACGTACGTACTGAAGTAACATTTTACTACGTACGTACTACGTGTACATACGTTACCTATGCACAAAAGGACGGAATGCGTACACCTGTTCGAAAGCCATCATCTTTTTGTATGTAGTATAAACTTTTATTTTAATAGTACTGGTTTGAACCATTAGCTGTCTATTTATGACTAGACTCGCATACGTAGTGTACTACGTATAATACGTATGTACAGTGGGTGAGTAAAGTTAGCATGCCTGCCTAACGCTTGACAGCAATGTTTATTAGCCCGACTAAAACTCCCACTTGAGACAATCATTTGTACTATATGTGAGGTAGAGGACTGATAACGTAAGTTTGTTTCCCCCTTCTTTGGAGGAAAATCAATAAAAAATGCCAGAAGCTACCTCGAACCTGCTTTTTCACATGTTTTTGCCTCGCCCAAAGGAATACATTGTGCGTAAAACATGAGTGTCCCGGTGCGACGCAAAAACATTTTTGCAGAAAAGGTTATGAAGAACGGCTCCATCAGTGACAACAACTTGGCATCGACTTCCGCTCAAAATGGGCTGGAAATTTCCTCGAGCAATCAAGAGGGAATTTTGGGCAACGTACAACAGTTGGTGGCAATGCCAGAGGATTTGAAAAAGTTGAGAAAAAAGGCAGCTTCTTCGACAACGAATATTGATACCCAAACTGCTCGAAATGCTTCAAGAATCTGCGGTTCTAAGGAAGCTGCGCCCGAAAAAGGGTTATCTCATTTTTGATGCCAGCTTTGAATCAAAAAAGTTCACCCAACGTAGGGTACTGTGGGGGCGGGGGTAAGCCTAGCCATGGGGTTTTCCCGCCCACCTTGAAAGCCGTTCTTTCTACGTGGGTGCCCCACTACTAATAAAGCCGGCCGGGTTACCCCATGAAACCCCATTCCACTTTTTAGGGAAAAATAAAAAATGCCAGGATTAGATAACTGTGCTCCATTACTATGTAGGTAATCTTGGCAGAGTGGATTGCATATCCGAGTACGAATTCGACTTGTTCATTAGACCGGACAGCTGCAATGCCCGATGGCGCTTGTGGTTCTACTTTCCAGTATTTCCAACTGTAAAGCGAAACAGGTGCGTACTGGCACAGCACAGCATGAATTACTGTACTGTATCGGGTGTTCACTGCGAATTCTACTTTTTTCTTTAGCGCGTTATGTTCAACGTGGTAAATTTTTCCAAGCTGAAAAGTCTGTTTTGAGGGGAATGACGCCCATGGTCAGATCATCCGCCACTCAAAAAATCCTAGTTGGTACCGGGTCTTTCGACTAATTCTGAACTTTTCTTTGGGTACTATGGTTTGTTTTGGTTAAACCCGCACCTCTCAAGCTTTTCTGAACTTGCCGGTTCAGCAAATGATGATCATGGTAGCTCATTTGAAGAGGAGACTTCAAGGAATCGATTGGTTGAATACCTGTCTCAATTGGTGGTATGGTTGCTGAGATACCGTCTTCACCGGTGCATAGCCCCATGGGGGTATGCAAAAGTAGAGAAGGTCCCATATTGGGGTATGCATAGGGGGGGGGGGGGGGTTATGCATGGGGCATTTTTTATGTTTTTGAGAGTGCGCAGAGGCATATTTTTTAGGTCAAAAGCACGTGTTTTTCAGGCATAATTAAGGTCAAACAGGGTTATTCTAGTACAATACTCCCCAAGCAGGCTTATAGGCATCTTAGCTTGGTGTGCGAAAATCCAGCTATGGGTACTATATGACGGGCTTAGTAGGTAGGTTCAGGTACTGTCAGTACATATAGGGTCTATCCATAGGGGGGGGGGGGGGTTATGCGTTGGGCATTTTTTATGTTTTGCCAATATGGGGGTATGCATTAGGGGGGGGGGGGACTTATGCGTTGTCGGGGGGGGGGGGGTTATGCAGCGGTAAATACGGTATACTATCTAGGTGTCAGGTTTTCCCCCCGTGTGGCGGGTTTTACCCACAGTGCCCCTCGTGTATCTCTTCATCTTTAAATGTCCATTTTCCTCTT
>JASAMW010004790.1:0-15083 GCA_030247985.1 Epsilonema sp. ZAB3_2
GAGCACCCGGTGGACGGGGTTTGCTCG
This sequence comes from Epsilonema sp. ZAB3_2, assembly GCA_030247985.1. Lineage (NCBI taxonomy): Eukaryota > Metazoa > Nematoda > Chromadorea > Desmodorida > Epsilonematidae > Epsilonema > Epsilonema sp. ZAB3_2. The sequence continues at coordinate 28 of JASAMW010004790.1, forward strand.
TCCGTAGACGGGGTTTGTTTCTGAAGAAAGAAAGTAATTCGCAGTCGAGCAACAGAGCTAACTTTTGGAGATAGCTTTTTCTTCAGAAACAAACCCCTTCTACGGACGGGCTTTGCCCCGTCCGCCCGGGTGTCTACGGAGCATCGCGGACACCTGGGGATTTCGAAGAGGGTTAACCCATAAGTGTTCGTCCGTCCGTCCGTTCGTCAAGCCATTGGGTTGACGGACGGGACGACGTCCGTTACCGGACGTCTAGTGAACGCGCCATTATAGTACTGCAGTCTCCCTACCGTGATGGCACGAGGAAGGAGGCTGCCTGCTGTGTACTAGTGTAGCTTTGTCCATGCAGGGCTGTTTTGGCGTAGCAGTCTGTGTAGAAGTGTAGTTGCTTGCAGGACACCGAGCTGTCCAATCGACAACGCTGATCTGGCTCGAAGAATGAAGCAGGCGAATACGAGGGCCGCCTCTCCTTCAGCTGCCAACGGAAGGGACAAACGTGGACCTGGAAGAGATCAAGCATACTGCTTATTTCCACTTGTATGTACACAACGGCAGACGTGTGGTGCTTTTTTTACGTTTTCTTTGCCCTGGGCCCAGTTGGGGGTCTATTTATCTCTATTTTACGTTGATCTACGGGGAGGGGACCCCGCTTCACGATCGGGACCAAAACGGCTGCAGCATGAAAAACGAAGTCAATACTAGCTGGCATAGCCTCTGTTCCCTTATGTAGTCTTGTGTAGTTGGTTCGTCAAGAGTGCGGAGGCTTCGGAAGACTGCTTTTCTCACAAAGTTTCCGAAATTACACGTAGGAATACAAATCATCCCGCCATGCAACCGCACGCAAAAGTCGACTTACTCCCACCACGTAATTGTTTCGGAAGTTGGAGCAATTGGCAGGGGACCCCAGCTGCAACAGCGCACTACACTTCCTTGTTACATCAAGATCGCAGCGGAGAATATGCGCAGATTTCCGAAGTCGTGGGAGAAGTCTTTTGCGTGAAATGCATTTGCATGTCATGGACAATTATTTACTACGTGTAATTTCGGGAAACTTTGTGAGAAAAAGACTTCCGTGACTTCGGAAATCTCCGCACTCTTGACGAACCAACTACAGCAAAATACCAAGACTACATAAGGGAAGAGAGGCTATGCCAGCTAGTATTGATCTTCGTTTTTCATGCTGCAGCCGTTTTGGTCCCAATCGTGGAGCGGGGTCCCCTCCCCTAGATCAACGTAAAATAGAGATAAATAGACCCCCAACTCGGGGCCCAGGGCAAAGAAAACGTAAAAAAAGACACCACACGTCTGCCGTTGTGTACATACAAAGTGGAAATAAGCAGTATGCTTACTCTCTTCCAGGTCCACGTTTGTCCCTTCCGTTGGCAGCTGAAGGAGCGGCGGCTCTCGTATTCGCCTGCTTGATTCTTCGAGCCAGATCAGCGTTGTCGATAGGACCGCTCGGTGTCCTGCACGCAACTACACTGCTACAGCAGACTGCTACGACAAAACAGCCCTGCATTTAAATATCTACACTAGTACACAGCAGGAAGCCTCCTTTCCTCGTGTGATCACGGTAGTAAACTGCATTACTATAACGGCGCTTTCACCAGACGTCCGTAACGTCCGTCCGTCCGTTCGTCAACCCAATGGATAGACGAACGGACGGACGGACGGAACACTTGGGTATAACCCTCTTCGAAATCCCAGGTGTCCGCGTGTCCGCAACACCCGGCGGACGGGGCAAAGCCCGTCCGTGAGAAGGGGTTTGTTTCTGAAGAAAAAGCTATCTCCAAAAGTTAGCTCTGTTGCTCGACTGCGAATTACTTTCTTTTCTTCAGAAACAAACCCCGTCTACGGACGGAGCAAACCCCGTCCACCGGGTGTCTACGGACAGGCGGACACCTGGGATTTCGAAGAGGGTTAACGAACGGACGGACGGACGTTACGGACGTCTGGTGAACGCGCCGTGCGCACTTGTGATCGTCAGCGCCGCATCTGAAGCAGACAGCGCTCATGCCCGGCGCTTTTCTCAATCGACTCGTAGACTTCTCAATGTGCAACGGACGCCCTTCCAACACGGAATTGTCCAAATTTTTGACCGCAGCCTCCGCCTCATCCTCATTATTCATATGCTAAACACACGAATAGACTCAATACAGGGACACATGCAACCTTCATGCACACTACGCATGCACACAAGATAAATACGTGCTCACCACGAAGGCATAGTTCTTGATAACGTCACATTCGTCGACTTTTCCATACTTCGAAAACAAGGTGCGCAATTGAGCAGAATTCACATCTGGACTCAAATTGCCAACGAAAAGCTTTACCATACTCATCAAAGCGTCTTTTCCACCAATTTCAATATGTTCAATCCAGTCACTCCGTTCCGTTGTTCCGTTTCCGTCGTTTCTTTCTTTGTTCCACTCATGTCATGTACTCCTAGAGGCCCCTTCCTTTCCACCCGTAATTTTCCACGGACTTCTAGAGTGTTACACGGACAACGCACTCTATTTCAATACTGTCCATAAACTGGGAGTCCACGCACGTACATAACGTGTAGAACATAGGGCAGCTTTCACATTTTTCGGAGAGAAAAGCACCACATGGCATTCGGCGAGCCTTATCGTGTAGCACATCGAACAAAAAAATATTGGCTTCAACTATATGCATAGTTTGCACCAAGTCTAACCTGCATACGTGAAGAAATGCTAATTTTCTCCTTTCCTGTGTAGTGCACTGACTGCTCACCATGCAGTATACTTGCTGTGTAATGCAAATGAAGCAGTAACAGCTGAACATAATCAATTTAACACATCACAAATGCAAAAGTCATTGGCACAACACAACACGATTGCAAAAGTTATATTTCTCTTTCTCTCAGGACCTTCTCCGTCTTTCTGCGCTTTGGTGGGGTTGAAGGCGGATAGTCATGAAAATGTGGGACAGCATCAGGACGCAGACGTGGCTTTACCAGTATTTGTGACTCTCGCTTCCTCTTCGAAGACTCCGGTCATCCAGCGACTCCCTGAACAAACTCGTCCTCAGAAAAGTGGAGAGAAAGAACGCTGTTCTTAGTGACAAATATAGTTGAGTCGCTGAAGCCTGCTCACCCATTCCTTCTGGACTTTGGGGTTGCTAGGAAAGCGGTGCAAGCTCACACCAGGTACTTTCTTGTATCTGCTGTTGCAGTATTTCGCAGCACAAAACCTCCCCATTGCGCTTGATCGATCCTGAGCTTAGAAACATATAAAAAACATTTGTAAAGATGAATTATCAGTGAAGAGTATGATACAGAAATCGTTTTCCTTTCTTCTACAAAAAAACCGCATCTTTTTCTGTGGAGCATGCGCCGAGATATCTCACTCAGAAGATCCTGAGTTTGGCTCGCGTGTTGAAAGATAGCGGTTCCGTTCGGAATCCACTCTCTGCGGACGCACGAAAAAAATAAAATTCGTGGGACTCCTTTGTCCGCCTAGTTTCTAGAAGTCCGGTGACTTTTCACAGAAATTTATTGATTTTTTTAGTGCGCCAAATGACCTCTACGCACTGTATGCGTCATAGGACGAAAATTGCGCAAGTTCTAGTTCTTCTCCAGAAATAAGCCACATAGAAAGAAACGGTTTTTTGCATGAGTGGTTAAGAGATTTTGCATATTTTAGCAATAGCTGATAAGTAATTTCTTATAACATTCAATATGTTTCAGGCTGATAATGTCACATATTTTTCACACTGGACAAATAGGTGGCTATAATGCAACGATTATGCATCAAAACATGCCAAATCAAAACCAAACTAAAATCATCCATATACCACAACTTTCTTCGATCTTTTCAGTGGTGGGGTCCGCGTTAACACATTCCCAAGTGGTATGGCCAAAAATGGCCATTTTTCAGCTTTTGGGCAAAAGTAGGGTATTTTTCCAGCCTCAGTGCAATATACACAGAGCCAGCCAAATGATATACTTTTAAATTCCACCACCCAAGGGTCCATAGGCCCCAGTGGTGGTGTTAACTCCTTCTTCAGCACACTGGCAACCTGAGAAATTGATGAAAACTCTGTTTTTACATACATTTCTACTCAAGTATGTACCCTAGTGCAGTCAAACAGAGAATATCAGGGTATCTTACCCTAGTTATATGCAAAGATTTCAAAAATGAGCTTTATCTTTAAATTATTCCACTTTTGAAGCTAACATACCCAATGTTTTTACTCAAGTGATCACAAAAATGTTATAAAAAGAGGCTGCTTAGTCATTATAGTAAAAGAATTTTAAAAGTATTACAATATTACAACATTTATCAGTAAATAAAGTCATACCTTCGAACAGCATGGCTGTTTACCGAAAAAATCTGGTTACCCAGCTATTGGATTGTGCTTTTTATTGGACTTCTCTTCTTGCTAATAGGCGCGCTTGTCACGTCGCTTTTTTGGACCATAGCAAAGCTTTTGATGTTATACCTTCATAACAGCTACTGTACAAACTAAGTGCATATGGTATTGATGGACAATTGTATGAATGGATTGAAGATTTTCTTATCGGAGGGAGCAGCAAGTACTTGTAGGTGATGTTTATTCCAGCAGAGCCAAAGTTGATAGTGGCGTACCACAAGGATCCGTTTTTAGGCCCCAGCTTTTTTGACCTGTATACGTTTGATCTGGTTTCTGAATTAGGGCACCTACCAGTCTACGTTAGGATGTATGCTGATGATGTCAAAGTTTTTGCTGACAGTACAAATGCAGCCGCCCTACAAGATGCTCTATCTCTTATCCAGGAGTGGGATCACAAGTGGCAGTTATCTCTTAATGTGGCTAAATGTAATGTACTACCTATCGGTATTTCGCAGCCAAATTTATACAGTCTGTCTGGTTCCAATCTTCCGTTTGTGTCCTCATGTAGAGATTTAGGCGTCGTTATGTCCTCTAGTTTTTCTTTTACTAAGCACTGCTCAATCATATCAGCAAAAGCGTATGGTGTTGCGCGTTCGATTCTCAAAGCATTTAGTACCAATAATGATGAAATTCTAATGCGTGCATATTATACCTACGTACAGCCACTTTTAGAGTTTGCTACCGTAGTGTGGAGCCCTTCGAAGGTATCTGATATTAGGTTGATTGAACGGGTACAATCATATTTTACATCGGCAGTTTTTTCAAGATGTCATGGTGTCAAGCTTAATTACGAGCTGCGGTGTGCTCACCTAGGTATTCAGAGTTTGGAGGTTCGTCGTATAAAAGCTGACATTTGTTTGTGCTATTGTGTTTTGACGGGGCGTGTTGAATTGGATGAGAATCAATTTTTTCGTAGAGCGCGTACAACACGTGGTCATCCAATGCGGCTAATTGTGCCATATACTAATAATACCTTGCAGGAGTCTACGTTTTGGCATCGTGTAGTACCTATGTGGAACTTGTCCCAAAATATTGTTGCAGTTCTTCGCGAAATTCCCTCGTAACTTCTCTTGACAGCATTGATATAGCTCAACGTGCCCTTGCCTATAAGTTTTTGTGCATGCTTGTTATTTATTATTATTTATACAGTATCGTAAAATGTCTGCGTTGTTGCAGGTGTTTGATACTATTATTTTATTCGCATCATCAATTTTGTGAATAAAGACGATTAAAAGTAAGTGCATTTTTGAAACTACACATAAAACTAGGGTAAGGTGCCCTAATATTCTCTGTTTGACTGCACTAGGGTAGCATACTTGAGTAGAAATGTATGTAAAAACAGAGTTTTTCATCAATTTCTCAGGTTGCCAGTGTGGTGAAGAAGGAGTTAACACCACCACTGGGGCCAATGGACCTTTGGTGGTGAAATTTAAAAGGATATCATTTGGCTGGCTCTGTGTATATTGCACTGAGGCTGGAAAAATACCCCTACTTTTGCCCAAAAGCTGAAAAATGGCATTTTTGGCTATACCACTTGGGAATGTGTTAACGCGGACCCCACCACTGAAAAGATCGAAGAAAGTTGGGGTATATGGATGATTTTAGTTTGACTTGATTTGGCATGTTTTGATGCATAATCGTTGCATTATAGCCACCTATTTGTCCAGTGTGAAAAATATGTGACATTATCAGCCTGAAACATATTGAATGTTATAAGAAATTACTTATCAACTATTGCTGAAAATATGCGCAAATGTCTTAGAATTATCATGCAAAAAACCGTTTCTTTCTTTTGTGGCTTATTTCTGGAGAAAACTAAACTTGCGCAAATTTCGTCCTATGACGCATACAGTACGTACGTGGACGTTTCTCCGCACTAAAAAAATCAATAAATTTCTGTGAAAAGTACGGGTGGAAAGGAAGGAAGGCGGGGGGCCCGAAGGCCTCTCTAGGAGTACATGACACAACACATTACAATACGCTACCACGCTACATTTACTTTTTAGCAGATCTGTAGGTATATTTGTTGTGTTGTAAACTGCCGCCAAGAAACGCAATCCCATCCTCGGGCCGCGCAGGAAACGTATGCATTTGTATTTACCGCATTTACCGGGCATAGCCCCATGGGCTATGCAGAAATTGAGAGGTCCCATATGGGGCTATGCATAGGGGGCTATGCATGGGGCTATGCATTGGACATTTTTTTTTTTTGAGAGTGCGAGGCATATTTTTTTGAGGTAACAAGCACGTGTTTTAGGGCACAATTGAGGTCAAAACAGGGGTACCGTATTTACCGGTAGATAACCCCCCCCCCCCCCCCAATGCATGCCCCCATATTGGCAAAACATAAAAAATGCCCAATGCATAACCCCCCCCCCCCCCCTATGCATACCCCCATATGTACTGTACAGTACCTGAACCTACCTATGTAAGCTGGTCATATAGTACCCATAGCCACTCCCACACCAAGCAAAGATGGGGCTATTCACCGGTAAATAACTAAATACGGCACGTGATTTCTTGCTTGTTGCCCAATAGACGGCGAGAATAGACCTGGTAAAGTAAAATAATGGCTTGCATCCGTATCCGTGTAACGTGCTCGTGCAACTCAACCAAGTCTACTTTTACATAGTTTCAACTGAGGTAAAGTAAAGTGACACTGACACGATTCCAACAGAACTTTTATTGTACGTATGTAGTTACAAACTTCAAACGTTTTGGCTCGTCGTTTGAATGGTAACGAAGATGTCGAGACTAGACTTCTAAACCGTACATGATAGTAAATTGTACATAACGCAAATGGAACTAACCAAACACCAAGAAAGCATAAATTCAACTAGGTACAAGGTGATATAGGTAAAAAGTACAAAGACTAATCGCTACGCAATCAGCTTTATCGTGCACACATCTAATAGTTGCAGCTCCCATCTATCTATGGTGCATTCAAAGCTACGTTCAGTCCCGCTCTCATATTCAGAAGATGGAGGACAATTTTTAGTACATTACGCGTACTGCTCAGCTACAGTAAGTCCGGGTGCAATATCGCAATGCAAGACGTATCCGGTCGTTAGCTAGCTACGTACTTTCATTTTCTTTTCCGAAAAAAGACTCAGTATCATTTGGATTGGTGGTCCTCCAGTTCTTCTGAATATGGGAGCAAGACTGAAGCATTAGCTTTCAATGCAGCATAGAATAGATGAGAGCTGCAACTACTAGATGTGTGCACGATTAAGCCTGATTGCCAGTGATTAATCTTTGTACTTTTTACCTATATCACCTTGATACCTATTTGAATTTATTGCTTTCTTGATAGTTTGGTTAGTTCCATTTACGTTATATACAATCTACTATCATGTACGGTTTAGAAGTCTAGTCTCGACATCTTCTTTACCATTCAAACGACGAGCAAAAACGTTTGAAGTTTGTAACTACATACGTACAATAAAAGTTCTGTTGGAATCGTGTCAGTGTCACTTTACTTTACCTCAGTTGAAACTATGTAAAAGTAGACTTGGTTGAGTTGCACGAGCACGTTACACGGATACGAATGCAGCCATTATTTTACTTTACCAGGTCTATTCTCGCCGTCTATTGGGCAACAAGCAAGAAATCACGTGCCGTATTTAGTTATTTACCGGTGAATAGCCCCATCTTTGCTTGGTGTGGGAGTGGCTATGGGTACTATATGACCAGCTTACATAGGTAGGTTCAGGTACTGTACAGTACATATGGGGGTATGCATAGGGGGGGGGGGGGGGGTTATGCATTGGGCATTTTTTATGTTTTGCCAATATGGGGGCATGCATTGGGGGGGGGGGTTATCTACCGGTAAATACGGTACCCCTGTTTTGACCTCAATTGTGCCCTAAAACACGTGCTTGTTACCTCAAAAAATATGCCTCGCACTCTCAAAAACAAAAAATGTCCAATGCATAGCCCCATGCATAGCCCCCTATGCATAGCCCCATATGGGACCTCTCAATTTCTGCATAGCCCATGGGGCTATGCCCGGTAAATGCGGTAAATACAAATGCATACGTTTCCTGCGCGGCCCGAGGATGGGATTGCGTTTCTTGGCGGCAGTTTACAACACAACAAATATACCTACAGATCTGCTAAAAAGTAAATGTAGCGTGGTAGCGTATTGTAATGTGTTGTGTCATGTACTCCTAGAGAGGCCTTCGGGCCCCCCGCCTTCCTTCCTTTCCACCCGTACTTTTCACAGAAATTTATTGATTTTTTTAGTGCGGAGAAACGTCCACGTACGTACTGTATGCGTCATAGGACGAAATTTGCGCAAGTTTAGTTTTCTCCAGAAATAAGCCACAAAGAAAGAAACGGTTTTTTGCATGATAATTCTAAGACATTTGCGCATATTTTCAGCAATAGTTGATAAGTAATTTCTTATAACATTCAATATGTTTCAGGCTGATAATGTCACATATTTTTCACACTGGACAAATAGGTGGCTATAATGCAACGATTATGCATCAAAACATGCCAAATCAAGTCAAACTAAAATCATCCATATACCCCAACTTTCTTCGATCTTTTCAGTGGTGGGGTCCGCGTTAACACATTCCCAAGTGGTATAGCCAAAAATGCCATTTTTCAGCTTTTGGGCAAAAGTAGGGTATTTTTCCAGCCTCAGTGCAATATACACAGAGCCAGCCAAATGATATCCTTTTAAATTTCACCACCAAGGGTCCATTGGCCCCAGTGGTGGTGTTAACTCCTTCTTCACCACACTGGCAACCTGAGAAATTGATGAAAAACTCTGTTTTTACATACATTTCTACTCAAGTATGCTACCCTAGTGCAGTCAAACAGAGAATATTAGGGCACCTTACCCTAGTTTTATGTGTAGTTTCAAAAATGCACTTACTTTTAATCGTCTTTATTCACAAAATTGATGATGCGAATAAAATAATAGTATCAAACACCTGCAACAACGCAGACATTTTACGATACTGTATAAATAATAATAACTAACAAGCTTGCACTAAAACTTATAGGCACGGGCACGTTGAGCTATATCAATGCTGTCAAGAGAAGTTACAAAGGAATTTCGCGAAGAACTGCAAACAATATTTTCGGGCAGCAAGTTCCACATAGGTACTACACGATGCCAAAACGTAGACTCCTGCAAGGTATTATTAGTATATGGCACAATTAGCCGCATTGGATGACCACGTGTTGTACGCGCTCTACGAAAAAATTGATTCTCATCCAATTCAACACGCCCCGTCAAAACACAATAGCACAAACAAATGTCAGCTTTTATACGACGAACCTCCAAACTCTGAATACCTAGGTGAGCACACCGCAGCTCGTAATTAAGCTTGACACCATGACATCTTGAAAAAACTGCCGATGTAAAATATGATTGTACCCGTTCAATCAACCTAATATCAGATACCTTCGAAGGGCTCCACACTACGGTAGCAAACTCTAAAAGTGGCTGTACGTAGGTATAATATGCACGCATTAGAATTTCATCATTATTGGTACTAAATGCTTTGAGAATCGAACGCGCAACACCATACGCTTTTGCTGATATGATTGAGCAGTGCTTAGTAAAAGAAAAACTAGAGGACATAACGACGCCTAAATCTCTACATGAGGACACAAACGGAAGATTGGAACCAGACAGACTGTATAAATTTGGCTGCGAAATACCGATAGGTAGTACATTACATTTAGCCACATTAAGAGATAACTGCCACTTGTGATCCCACTCCTGGATAAGAGATAGAGCATCTTGTAGGGCGGCTGCATTTGTACTGTCAGCAAAAACTTTGACATCATCAGCATACATCCTAACGTAGACTGGTAGGTGCCCTAATTCAGAAACCAGATCAAACGTATACAGGTCAAAAAAGCTGGGGCCTAAAACGGATCCTTGTGGTACGCCACTATCAACTTTGGCTCTGCTGGAATAAACATCACCTACAAGTACTTGCTGCTCCCTACCGATAAGAAAATCTTCAATCCATTCATACAATTGTCCATCAATACCATATGCACTTAGTTTGTACAGTAGCTTGTTATGAGGTATAACATCAAAAGCTTTGCTATGGTCCAAAAAAGCGACGTGACAAGCGCGCCTATTAGCAAGAAGAGAAGTCCAATAAAAAGCACAATCCAATAGCTGGGTAACCACAGATCTATTCGGTAAACAGCCATGCTGCTCCGAAGGTATGACTTTATTTACTGATAAATGTTGTAATATTGTAATACTTTTAAAATTCTTTTACTATAATGACTAAGCAGCCTCTTTTTATAACATTTTTGTGATCACTTGAGTAAAAACATTGGGTATGTTAGCTTCAAAAGTGGAATAATTTAAAGATAAAGCTCATTTTTGAAATCTTTGCATATAACTAGGGTAAGATACCCTGATATTCTCTGTTTGACTGCACTAGGGTACATACTTGAGTAGAAATGTATGTAAAAACAGAGTTTTCATCAATTTCTCAGGTTGCCAGTGTGGTGAAGAAGGAGTTAACACCACCACTGGGGCCTATGGACCCTTGGTGGTGGAATTTAAAAGTATATCATTTGGCTGGCTCTGTGTATATTGCACTGAGGCTGGAAAAATACCCTACTTTTGCCCAAAAGCTGAAAAATGGCCATTTTTGGCCATACCACTTGGGAATGTGTTAACGCGGACCCCACCACTGAAAAGATCGAAGAAAGTTGTGGTATATGGATGATTTTAGTTTGACTTGATTTGGCATGTTTTGATGCATAATCGTTGCATTATAGCCACCTATTTGTCCAGTGTGAAAAATATGTGACATTATCAGCCTGAAACATATTGAATGTTATAAGAAATTACTTATCAGCTATTGCTGAAAATATGCGCAAATCTCTTAGAATTATCATGCAAAAAACCGTTTCTTTCTATGTGGCTTATTTCTGGAGAAAACTAAACTTGCGCAAATTTCGTCCTATGACGCATACAGTACGTAGAGGCCATTTGGCGCACTAAAAAAATCAATAAATTTCTGTGAAAAGTCACGGACTTCTAGAGAGCTTAGGCGGACAAAGGAGTCCACGAATTTATTTTTTTTGTGCGTCCGCAGAGAGTGAGATTCCGAACGGAACGGCTATCTTTCAACACGCGGGAGTTCAAACTCAGGATCTTCTGAGTGAGATATCTCGGCGCATGCTCCACAGAAAAAGATGCGGTTTTTTGTAGAAGAAAGGAAAACGATTTCTGTATCATACTCTTCACTGATAATTCATCTTTACAAATGTTTTTTATATGTTTCTAAGCTCAGGATCGATCAAGCGCAATGGGGAGGTTTTGTGCTGCGAAATACTGCAACAGCAGATACAAGAAAGTACCTGGTGTGAGCTTGCACCACTTTCCTAGCAACCCCAAAGTCCAGAAGGAATGGGTGAGCAGGCTTCAGCGACTCAACTATATTTGTCACTAAGAACAGCGTTCTTTCTCTCCACTTTTCTGAGGACGAGTTTGTTAGGGAGTCGCTGGATGACCGGAGTCTTCGAAAGAGGAAGCGAGAGTCACAAATACTGGTAAAGCCACGTCTGCGTCCTGATGCTGTCCCACATTTTCATGACTATCCGCCTTCAACCCCACCAAAGCGCAGAAAGACGGAGAAGGTCCTGAGAGAAAGAGAAATATAACTTTTGCAATCGTGTTGTGTTGTGCCAATGACTTTTGCATTTGTGATGTGTTAAATTGATTATGTTCAGCTGTTACTGCTTCATTTGCATTACACAGCAAGTATACTGCATGGTGAGCAGTCAGTGCACTACACAGGAAAGGAGAAAATTAGCATTTCTTCACGTATGCAGGTTAGACTTGGTGCAAACTATGCATATAGTTGAAGCCAATATTTTTTTGTTCGATGTGCTACACGATAAGGCTCGCCGAATGCCATGTGGTGCTTTACTCTCCGAAAAATGTGAAAGCTGCCCTATGTTCTACACGTTATGTACGTGCATGGACTCCCAGTTTATGGACAGTATTGAAATAGAGTGCGTTGTCCGTGTAACACTCTAGAAGTCCGTGGAAAAGTACGGGTGGAAAGGAAGGGGCCTCTAGGAGTACATGACATGAGTGGAACAAAGAAAGAAACGACGGAAACGGAACAACGGAACGGAGTGACTGGATTGAACATATTGAAATTGGTGGAAAAGACGCTTTGATGAGTATGGTAAAGCTTTTCGTTGGCAATTTGAGTCCAGATGTGAATTCTGCTCAATTGCGCACCTTGTTTTCGAAGTATGGAAAAGTCGACGAATGTGACGTTATCAAGAACTATGCCTTCGTGGTGAGCACGTATTTATCTTGTGTGCATGCGTAGTGTGCATGAAGGTTGCATGTGTCCCTGTATTGAGTCTATTCGTGTGTTTAGCATATGAATAATGAGGATGAGGCGGAGGCTGCGGTCAAAAATTTGGACAATTCCGTGTTGGAAGGGCGTCCGTTGCACATTGAGAAGTCTACGAGTCGATTGAGAAAAGCGCCGGGCATGAGCGCTGTCTGCTTCAGATGCGGCGCTGACGATCACAAGTGCGCACGGCGCGTTCACCAGACGTCCGTAACGTCCGTCCGTCCGTTCGTTAACCCTCTTCGAAATCCCAGGTGTCCGCCTGTCCGTAGACACCCGGTGGACGGGGTTTGCTCCGTCCGTAGACGGGGTTTGTTTCTGAAGAAAAGAAAGTAATTCGCAGTCGAGCAACAGAGCTAACTTTTGGAGATAGCTTTTTCTTCAGAAACAAACCCCTTCTACGGACGGGCTTTGCCCCGTCCGCCGGGTGTCTACGGACACGCGGACACCTGGGATTTCGAAGAGGGTTAACCCATAAGTGTTCGTCCGTCCGTCCGTTCGTCAAGCCATTGGGTTGACGGACGGACGGACGTCCGTTACGGACGTCTAGTGAACGCGCCATTATAGTACTGCAGTTTCCTACCGTGATCACACGAGGAAAGGAGGCTGCCTGCTGTGTACTAGTGTAGCTTTGTCCATGCAGGGCTGTTTTGGCGTAGCAGTCTGTGTAGAAGTGTAGTTGCTTGCAGGACACCGAGCTGTCCAATCGACAACGCTGATCTGGCTCGAAGAATGAAGCAGGCGAATACGAGAGCCGCCTCTCCTTCAGCTGCCAACGGAAGGGACAAACGTGGACCTGGAAGAGAGTAAGCATACTGCTTATTTCCACTTTGTATGTACACAACGGCAGACGTGTGGTGTCTTTTTTTACGTTTTCTTTGCCCTGGGCCCCGAGTTGGGGGTCTATTTATCTCTATTTTACGTTGATCTACGGGGAGGGGACCCCGCTCCACGATTGGGACCAAAACGGCTGCAGCATGAAAAACGAAGTCAATACTAGCTGGCATAGCCTCTCTTCCCTTATGTAGTCTTGGTATTTTGCTGTAGTTGGTTCGTCAAGAGTGCGGAGATTTCCGAAGTCACGGAAGTCTTTTTCTCACAAAGTTTCCCGAAATTACACGTAGTAAATAATTGTCCATGACATGCAAATGCATTTCACGCAAAAGACTTCTTCCACGACTTCGGAAATCTGCGCATATTCTCCGTGGACCGACTGTAATAAGGAAGTGTATGCGCTGTTGCAGCTTTCCCTACTCCTATCCCAACCGTCGCGATAACAATTACGGGGGTGGGAGCAATTACTACGGCGGTGGAATGGCAGGAGGATACGGAGGAGGCGGCGGACCCCCACCCTACAACCCCTACTACGGGGGGCAAACAGCTGCGCCCCATCACCCTGCCACATACCCCCCACAACAACAGCAGCAGCAGCAGCAGCAACAGTACTACAGTTCCCAGCATCAGCATCCAATGGACACGACGGCTGCTGCTGCTGCATACCATCCACCTGCAGCAGCTGCACCCGCCCAGCCTCCCACACAGCCACCACCCAGTGCAAGCAGCAGCCAAGACACGGCCAGTGTCAGAAGCAGAGACACTCTCATTCCACCGCCTCCTGACAGGTACTAATACTACAGTCTCAGATTACTGGACCCAATAACTAAATAAGAGAAGGACTGTGAAAATAAGAACTCGTGCACAAGGCTAGAGTAGATAAGCGCAAACCATCGCCCAACTGGGGGGAGGGGGCTCACTCCCCCAACAGTTGAGGGTCAGGGTCCCCAGCTGTGGGACGGGTTCGTTTTGGCACTTACTGATCGTACAGTACATCTTTGCTGCGCAGGACTTCTGTTCACAGTCCTTTACTCCATCATTGGGTCTGTTTCTACGCAGTATAACGTACACTGCAGTGTAGTTACGATCTTGCGGTTTCTATTGTTTCAGGTACTGCGGATGAGATGGCCCAACTGTAGTTGATCAGGACCAGCAGCTAAATACAGGCTGAGGATGAGAGAGAGGAAGTGGAAGTAGGTAAGTGAGTGAGGTTGGGTGTTGGCGTGCGGGTGTGTTTGCAGGGATCTGGATCAGTTGTACACGCAGTATACGGAGTCGCGCGAGCGCTACTATTACTTTCGCGAGCGCCTGGAGAAGGAGCTGAGCGCGAGGCGCGTCTCTTCCTACTCCTCCGCTACTGGCGCGTACGCCGCTGCCTCCTCCGCAACCGACCCCTACTACCAGCACCGCCACCCACAACCGGCTCCTCCACCCCACTCCACCTCTTCGCTCGTGCGGTAA
>JASAMW010004791.1:0-12483 GCA_030247985.1 Epsilonema sp. ZAB3_2
AAAAAAATAAAAGGGGAAAGAAAATAAAATGGGAAAAAAATAAGAGAAAATGTCCCACCCCACAAAAGAGAAAAAACAATAATTAAAAGAAAAAGAATAATGAAATAAATAAAATGGGAAAAAAATAAGAGAAAATGTCCCACCCCACAAAAGAGAAAAAACAATAATTAAAAGAAAAAGAATAATGAAATTGTAATGATGCCTATACGGTGTCTAGTATGTATGTACGTGTGTCGTGTTATTGTGCCCTGTTGTTATTCGTATTTTGTTATGTCATGGTGTGTAGAGCACTGAGTTGTTTGTGCCCTTGATTTCTGTATGTACGTATGTACATACATACGTTCATTGTTTGTTTTGTGTTGTTGTGTTGCTTGTACTCTTGTTGTTATATGTACGCATATTGGATGTTTGCTTTCTTACTCCAAAACCAGCAGGCATATTTTATACCCGGTATGTACGTGTGTTGCGTTCTCGGTGTCCTGTTGTTATTCGCATAAGGAATGTATGTGCATTGTGCTAGCTGTTTACGTATGTACGTATGGTCATTATATGTGTGATGCATCGGCCTATTACCAACTGTGTAAGTATCGCTACTAGCAGGCATATCTTATGTATTGTGTGTGTACGTGGTGCGTGGGTGTTTACGTATGCGTCGCGTCTATTACCTACTACGTATGCAAGTATTGCAACCAGCAGGCATGTTTTATGCATACTATGTAAGCGTATTGAGTGTGTACGTGGTATGTGTGGATATCTACATATGCATCGTGTGTCACCTATTACGTATGTAATATTTCTCCAGTGTACATTCCTTGTTTTTGCGGCTCTCTTTGATTCATGTGTCACATCCCAGGATCGGCCCAATCTGATTGATGGTCTACATGCGAAAACTGGGGATTCAATCTGTTTTCACCCACCCTGTGGGCCGGGAGCCCTTTTCAGCTACACTGCTCATTTTCACCTACCCTGCCCCTCATGGCTTTCACCGCAAAATCTGACTGATGGTCTACATGCAAGGACCGGGGATTCAATCCGTACCAGCTACCTTGGTCCTTCTCAGCTACATTACTCATTTTCACCAACCCTGCCCCTGGTGGTTTCCGCAAAGTACAGCCATTCGTCAGGCTTTGTCACGCTTCGCAAAGACAACGCACCGACGGCTGTGAGCGAGGATAAAAAGGTGCTGCTCCCGCCTCGGAGGGAGTTGGAGTTGGACAGTCGGACTTGAGGGAGAAGAAGATTTTCGACTGACGCGGCGCGGCTGGCTCCCTCTTTCTCTCTCCGACCAGCGCTGCCCGTACTGGACGCGACTCTTTTGGTGTACGTACTGTAATTCGACTCCTCCTTATTCTCTTCAGCTTGAGCCATGTATTGTATTGTATGTAGAAGGGCTTGTGTCCCTGAGTGTCTGTAATCAAGTTCCGCTCTAATTTCGGTTTGTACTGTATTCTGCTGTTAAAAGGCGCGATGTAATCATTTTGTGTGTGGCCGTATCCAGTCGTTCCTATTGTTCCGTGCCAATCTTGCAACCAACGTTCATATCATAATCTGCCAAAATAAACTTGTACATATGTATTCCCTGTCGGCTTGTCTTTGTATTATGCGCACACGCATATCTCATCACACCTGTTCTTTCTCCAGCATATGGCATTCACCTAGCCTCACATACAAAATACAAATATGTACCTTACGGTAAAGCTCCCATACACAAGCTAGTTTATACATACAGCCGAATTGCGTTCAATGTGTTCAATGGTCACACGTAAATCAGTATGTGTACGTAAGCATATATGCCGGTGGCATGTTGCGCCGCCTCCTGTACGACACTGTTACACCATTACAATGGCAGATAATGTATCAGTCAAATTTGAACACCTCGCAGTGATGCTTTTTATGCATTGGAAGCAAAATAAATAATAGTAATAGTAACAATAAAACAACTACACCGTACAATACCCTAGAAAGTCTTCTACTTCTGAAATGGCCGCGTTCTTTCAGTGAACCGACCGTAGAATACAGTGTTGCATCTGCATGTCGGTAGTACACCCACCTCAGGATTCCCGCTCCGGATTTAGCAGGGAGGATTAGTCCGTGCCTATATTGAGCGTAACCCCCGAGTCTAAACCACGCGTGTTTTTTTTCAGACGAAACGCCCGACAGCAGGAAACGAAGCGGAAAAGAAAAGGAAAAATCTTCTTTTCTTTCTTTTTTCCTTTCCGCTTCGTTTCGCTGCTGTCGGGCGTTTCGCCTGAAAAAAACACGCGTGGTTTAGACTCGGAGGTTACGCTCAATATAGGCACGGACTAATCCTCCCTGCTAAATCCGGAGCGGGAACTCTTGGACGCTTCTTTGTAGGTACAGACAAATTTAGTACAATACTACCGCCCTAAGCAAAGATGAGCTATAGTACAAATTATAATTCTAGGACCCATGTATTATTTATCTCGAGAACTACGCGACGTAGAGCAAAGCGGTCAAAACTTCCACGGATAACTTTAGCTCGCCTCTCCAATAAAAAAAACCGTTTGATTCTATCTGCTCTCAATGTCGAGATCTCGCCAAATTCCTTCAGCACTGAAATCGTGTCACCTTTCGGCAGACGCTAAACCACGCAAACCACGACACCCTACGACCCTGTACGCCCGATGCGCATTTTCATCGTCTTCATCACGTATGCTTATTTCTGCCATTTTGATTTTTCGGGAGTTTGCGAGGTTTAGAATTGCCCAATGGTCCACGCCCGATTTGGCGATTTTAGTACTGAAGAAATTTGGCGAGATCTCGACACACAGAGCAGCTGGAGACAAACGGTT
This sequence comes from Epsilonema sp. ZAB3_2, assembly GCA_030247985.1. Classification (NCBI taxonomy): domain Eukaryota; kingdom Metazoa; phylum Nematoda; class Chromadorea; order Desmodorida; family Epsilonematidae; genus Epsilonema; species Epsilonema sp. ZAB3_2. The sequence goes on from JASAMW010004791.1 coordinate 2,814, forward strand.
TTTTTTATTGGAGAGGCGAGCTAAAGTTATCCGTGGAAGTTTGACCGCTTTGCTCTACGTCGCGTAGTTCTCGAGATAAATAATACATGGGTCCTAGAATTATAATTTGTACTTTAGGTAGCTCGTACAGTGTAGGTTAGCAACAGCTACTGTAGCTTCGTGTGCAATAGATCAAAAATGGCAGATCAAAGGTTAGAGCAAGAGAGCAGATGCGATGAGTATGAGTGCAAACATATCAACCTGTCATCACATAGAAGATACGTTTGATGAAACCGGTGGGTGGTGTTGCATGGGCCTCTTCCTTGATCAAGTTTATTCAGTTTCCCTTCCGTACCTTTCCAAGTCATGCAGCACCTCCAATATGCAAGCCACGGACCAAGCTTGAGCAGGACAGGAACCAGCACAAAACGCACCATCCTAGACACATGGTACCACAGTCGTATGATGCACGTAACGTACAGAAAAAAGTATGCGCACAGACGATGCAGGATGAGCCTTCAATAGAGAATGGTATCGGGATCGGCCATCGTTGGCGGCTCCTGCAGTTTCGATACCGATTTTTACCGGTATGCAAAAATTAAGAGGTCCTATATGGGGCTATGCACGGGGGGGGGGGCTATGCACCGGTAAATAAATACGGTATTGTAAAGTAACCATGGCAAAAGAACAGGTGCGTGCGTGCGCACATACGGTACGTACAGTATTCTACATTTCTCAGCTCACGCACTGCGGTGGATACCTATGCAGTAGCGTACTTTGTTGGTGAGTTCAGGCAGGGAGCGCCAGGGTGAGTGTTGAAGGTGCATCCAGTGTCTGGCGAGAATCCGCTTCGTCTGCTCCACCGTCCGAGTCCAGACCTCCACTCCTTCTCGCTCCACTCGCAGTCGACGAGCAACCGAGAGCTTGGCACGCAGAAAGTAGCCCAGCACCCACACCCACTCCTACACATACACCAATATACTATTCCGCCTTCCGCCTTTCACGCACAACACAGTGTGCACATGAAAAGAACACATGTATATTTACCGGTCCCTGATGATAGTTGATGCCTTTGGCTCGTTTCGGATTAGTCGAAGTATCATCGTTGTCATAATCGCCGTCATACGCATAGTCACTGCAACAAAACAGGCTACTCTCTCCCACCGCACCTTATGTACTCTTGATGAAATATTGATGTCAAATGGGATCAGACCAGAATGTATGCAGGGCAGATGGTCAAACTATTTACTTCCACAACAACCTAAATGCACTCACTCTGGGTCTAGTGTCCTTATTCCTAGGCCAGTGTTGGAAAGCAGCTTCTTTTCAGCTGTTTGCAAAGCAGTCCACGCCTCATCTGTTCCCAGTAGCGTGGGAGCCTAAAGCATGCCAATATATACAGCCGGCATCACACCGTTTCCTCAACGTGCAAAACATGCACAGCACTGCACTGCAGTGTCTTGATATTACCAGGGCGAGAGTGATGGCGAAGTTTGGACGCAGTTGGTAGTCCTGCCAGGCTGGGTCGGCCTTGTAGCAGTCCTTCACTATGCCGACCTTGTTCACCAAGCTCATGTCGTGCACTGAGCGTGAGTCAGCTTCCTTCTCCTTCTGCAGCTGCAGGGAAGGCGGCAGGTAGAAACAGGGGGCGAAATTGGAGGCCAGCTTCTCTCTCCATTCCTCCCACGTCCAACGCATCGCCGCTCCGCCATCATCTAACACACACACGCACGCTACTACTGTACGCCAGAACGGCCAAAGCACCTGCATAGAGTACGACACGACGTACACCCGTACATACATACATCGTTCAGATTCGTACGTACATAGGCACGTACGTACGCATGTATAGTCTAGCCAATAAAAGTTGGCTATACGTAGCATTCAAGGCGCGTTGCGTAAAATAGATTCACAAAAGCGGATTTCTGTCCATGCTTCGTGTACTCCTATTTTGCAGAAGTAGGTACATGCAAACAACGCAGGACGCCTTGAGTCCCATAGCCAACCCTCTCTGGCCAGAGCGCCAGATTATTATAGTAGATCAGAGGGCATGTATTCACGATAAGCAGTAAGGCGATTGGCCCGCGGTATTTAGTGAACGTGTGGATCGGTGTCTGCGGGGTCGTCGACGTCATTTTGTTGTCAGTTAGTATCTTCTTTTCACTCGCTCCTTATCCGCTCCCAGATGATTGAACAGGGTCGACTACCCCGCAGACATCGATCCAAAGTTTCACTAAATGCCGCGGAGTCGCCATCGCCCAACCCAATCGGCTTACTGCATATGGTGGATACGTATGCACACTTTCCAGAATCGTGGAAATGTTAGCTACAGGCTGCACCTTTGTTCCTGTGCACTCCCTCGTAGGCGTAGTGGCCGGCCTGGTGCTGGTGCAGGAGGAAGGAGAGGGTGGCGTGTAGGAGTCCCTGCAGCTCCACGGCGGCTCCGTTGCGAGCGGTGGCGGGCTGTCCTTTGATCCCCGCCGCCTCCCAACTGCCCATCTTGTCCATCCACGTCCCGCAATTCGCCCCATTCCCCCCACACACGAAGCCCGTGTCCAGATCTATCCTCGCTTCCACGTTGAAACCTCAAAACGCTTTTAGGTTTGGACTCCTCCTGCATATTATAAGAGTGCACGCGGACGCCGTCAACAAACGTTGAGCCAATGTGGCAGCACAGTAGACTGTGTATGTTGGTCGGTAAGGTAAACGGTTTGGTTGAAATAAGGAAAAGTGTCAAAAGAGTTTCTCAAATAGCGACACTTTTCCTGGCGTTCCGGCAAAGGTGTCGGCAAAATGTACACTTGAGAAAGCGGATGAACGCGACACCTTACCTCACGCCGTTCTAATTCCAACCACATGTATTGTCTGTCACTCACCTTCCGTTCGCATGTGTTCGTCGATGGCGAATCCTGCGTGTCTTTCTCGGAAGCTGATGCCTTGGAAATGACGAGTCAGCGCTTCCTGCATTGTATCCGCCAACTTCTCCTCCTGAACAAAACTATACATTCCAATATGTTACGTACACAATAATGTCACCTACCTACAAATAATGAGTTTCAAATTACTGGGCGGTGGGCGCTGAGGGGTTGGTTAACGGTGATGTATTTGGCGCAAACGCTGGGGCTTGGGTGCTGGGCGGTGTACGGTAATATCCATTTTTTGCACAAGTGCATGAGCGGACTTAGGCTAAGGCCTAACCCTCTGCATCCAAGACCAAAGCCTAAGCCAAAGTCTGCCCATAACTTGAATTGAAACAACTCAATGCCACCACTCAACAGTGCAGCCATTATTCCCAATAGCCAGCCATCCTGCCAAGCAGTGCACACAGATAAGATTCACTCAGAGCACAGTACACGTACCTTGTGGGGGCCGTGTCCAGGAATGGCGTCATCCGTGGGGTAGAGACGGCGTACGGGCTCCTGGAGAATGCAGGGGGTGGAGGCGGGGGCCAGCTGGGTGTACTGTGCGATGGCGTGCAGCCAGAACCAGACGGCGTCTCGACAGTTGTAGCGAGCAGCCACTCCCTCACCCAACAGATTCGGAATCAGACCGTGCCGCAAACAGCCGGCGAACGACAGGATTATGTACCTACACAGCACACACGTACAGCTTCATCTCAGAACAAAATGCTATGGACAACGCATGATGAGCTATGTATACGTATGGTAGGTGCGTGAGGAGTATGTATTAACTCACTACGTCAACGAGTACTAAACTATAGTGGGGCATGTATGCGTTGCGTATGAAATGGGACAAGGATGGACCTGGCTTCGTCGAATCGTCCAGTGATAAGGAGGCATCCGGGCAGAGCGATGAACGTGTCGCGACCCCAGTTGCGAAAGATGCCCGACGCGAAATGAGGAAGGCCTGCAACAAGACGATGCACCTACTCTGCCCCACAAACAACAACTCTTACAGCTGCTTTATCAGTCTCTTTCCAAGCAGTCTCTTGCCTTTCCCCAGCCACCCGCAAATTTAATCTGCCCATGACCACACAAGCCTGCGACATACAGTATGCTAAACGCAAGCAAGCCCGCTATCCCCTCCTACAAAAATTTAAAGCGGTTCCCGCACGCGGGGAACAAACAAGCCGAGCCACAGAAGCGCACGCAAAAAAGAAGAAAGAAGTTTTCATTCGCCCCCGGCCGAAACGGGAAACCACTCAATCTCCCCACCAATTCAATGAATATTTCAGTGCAAGATAGTACATAACTTCTGTACCATAGTATGAAATCACTATGCAATCACGGGTACTATCTCTGGCTCCCACGGGTCATGCCACCGCTAACGTACATAAACAGTGTACGTAGTAATTTTAAACCTATATCTTAGCACTGCTTGCTTCTTTTCTGTAGACTTGTTCGACGTAATCGCATTGTTTCTTTGGTCAAACTAGCGAGATATTTCGGTGGAGTGTATACCCACCCATACGGTATGTGTACGCTAAGGTATCAACGTAGGTACTGTGGCACCGGCGAAGTTGATCCTTTCTGTCTACAAAAAGCAGTTCCATTTTCAACAGGGATTTTGATGTAGCTTGTCGCAATAGCATTCTCTGCTGCTCTTGTGCAGGTGTGTGAAAAGCGTAGGAGAAACACCAGATGTACCGATGCTTCGAGACCGGCATTGCTACCAACCAAGACGTATGTATCTCACCGGTACATGTAATGTACGTATAATTATGTACACACGGCAGTACGTGTAAGTGAGTAGAGGTACAGCCAGACCCAACAGCAAAATACCGATATTTGACTTTGCTTTTCAAGTAGCCTTTTTGAAAAGCAAGCTAAAGCAAAGTCAAGCAGACGAAAGCGGTCTGCTTCTTCAAAAGCAGGTCAAAAGCAGAGAAAAACAGCCACCCAAAAAATCTGCTGCTTGATTGACAGGTTGCATAATTGCCCTAGCTTCTCGCTTCCTCTCTCCCCTCCCAAAAGCACAGGCAAGTGAGGTGTGGCGCATCTTTGTTTGCTCTTGGCCCTCCCTCTGGCTAGCCACACGCCCTGTAGTAGCAACACTGTGTGCTGTACATAAGCTGCTCGTCTGGACAGGTGTGTGTATGCGTCTCCTGTTCCTCTGAGGAGGTACTACTACATTACATATCTCCTGTATGTACACATTCGTGAAGTAATAGCCTACCACTACAAACTACACTTTTACGTACATACATAGTGTAGGTACAGTACGTGTAGGTAGGTAAAATAGGTACATAAGGTACACCAACCTTTATGCAGAAAGTGTGGACAAGCAAGGACACAGCTTGGGAATGAACACAGATAACGGAAGAACTCGTGTTGTACATACGTATGCGACAGGAAAGTGAGTGGAAGGTGGGGAGCGAGAGAAGCGCTTCACCCCGCCAGATTGGTCTCGGCTCAGGTTTCAGTGCCTTGGGCGAAAAATGAATAAAAGCAGAGAAAAGCAAACCTTGAAAAGCAGATTAAAGCAGACAAAAATAGCTGTCAAGCAGACAAAAATGAGATGCAACTTGGCAGCAAAAGTCTAAAATAGAGAAAAATGGCCCTATTCTACAACATAGGGCGATTTTGGCTTCTTCAAAAGCAAAGTAAAGCAAAGTCAAATATCGGTATTCATGTTGTAGGTTGTACTGTAGGTACGACTAAAGCGACTAGCGAGCTCAATATTTTGAAAAGTGCGGTTGGTACTGAGGTATGTACTGCATACTGGTAGGAGAGCTTTGGTGGTGTGACAGACAGCTGACATTATCGCGCTTGTTCGACAAGGCGACACACAGTTTCTTCTTCAATTCTCACAATTATCACTTGTCGCAGCCACTCTAGTTTGCACTTCCCTATTATCTCATATTGCGCCAGATCTCATGCAGGCCTACTGTACGTACGTATTTTTTTCTGCACGCTTACTCAGGAAATAACAATAAGCATACAATAAAATGAAGAAGACGACCATCGATATTCAATATGACGATGCATGGATTGCATGAGTGCACTGGCTGAGAAGAAAATTGGAAACAAGAGATTTAGCCGGACTTAGCGGATACTTGATGAGGATATTTATTTCCCTTCTCCCATTCAGGACGAAAGCTTTCATCTGCATCCACAAAGTTCCCTCCTCGGCTAATTGGTATGCAGCAGAGCAGAGAAAAACCACTGGAGAAAGATCCATATCTTTCTATCGCTGTTAAATCTTCATCCAAGCAACGCTTTATGCTCTTTGCCTATCACCATTCCATCTCATCAGTCCAGCTCAAGATTGGACGACTATAGCATTGGGAACTGAAGCTGACCAGTTTGACTGAACACCGCTGCTTTCAGCAAAAGAAGAGAGCATCAAATCGACATGGCCATTTTAACCAGACTAGTAGAGCTCATTCTTGGACTACTTATTATTCATGATAACCTGATAACATTGGTGCAAGCCGACATGCACGAGCTGAACCTCTACCGTGACCTACTGACAAATTACAACCCTATGGAACGACCAGTAAAGAACAATACAGAAGCAGTGGTAGTCTACCTCAATGTCAACCTGCAACAAATCATTGGGGTGGATGAGAAAAACCAGATCATCGAAGTCAATGCATGGATCAAGTACCAATGGAAGGATTACAAGTTGCAATGGGAACCGAGAGAGTATGGCAATATCACAGATGTAAGAAAGACCCTTCCAAGGATGTACAGAATTATTTGCGGTTACAATAGCCGGACCAGTGGAAACGCACAAATCACAGTAGCTGAGCTATCCTACTTTATCTCTCATTACAGGTAAGATTTCCAGTTGGAACCATTTGGAAACCAGATGTGCTGCTTTACAATAGCGTGGACCCGGCTTTTGACAGCACGTACAAATCCAACTTAGTCGTGTACAGCTCTGGAGATATCAACTGGATTCCTCCCGGCATACTGAAGACCAGCTGTAAAATCGACATCACCTGGTTCCCATTCGACGATCAATCTTGCTATCTCAAATTCGGCTCATGGACCTATCACGGATTTGCATTAGATTTGCGGCCAGAGGATCCTGAAAGAGGCATGGATACTAGCGAATATTTGCTAAACGGAGAATGGACGTTGCTTTCCACTCCAGTAGAAAGGTACGTACACGACCCATCTCATCAAACTACATAGGCACCTAAGTGTGCACATACTCATGTGCTCTGGAATAGGACATACCGTATGCAGATGCACGTTCAATATGGGATCATGTACAAATTACGTCAGCTAGGTTTCAGCCGAAATAAATGGGTACCCCCTCCCCCCGACTGATGTCAGAGGCTGGGCCAGGGACCTCCCCTCCTACCTGACGTAATTTGTACATGATCCCTATCTGTTGCGCAAAAATTGTTCGTCATCTTTGCTCTTCCACAGATCGGAAATATTGTACGACTGCTGCCCCGAGCCCTACCTTGATCTCAAGTTCTACCTGAACATCCGACGTCGCACTCTGTACTACGGCTTCAACCTGATCATCCCCAGCTTCCTCATCTCCCTGATGACAGTGCTGGGGTTTACTCTGCCTCCGGACGCGGGGGAGAAGATAACGCTGGAGATCACGATCCTCCTCTCAGTCTGCTTCTTCCTCAGCATAGTGGCGGACATGACGCCGCCCACCTCGGAGGCCGTTCCGCTCATCGGCGCCTTCTTCACCTGCTGCATGGTGGTGGTGTCCGCCTCCGTCGTCTTCACCGTCGTCGTCCTAAACCTGCACTACCGCACGCCGGACACTCACGAGATGTCGCCCACTACGCGCAAAATACTGCTCGACTGGATACCCTGGATCATGTGCATGAAGAGACCAGGCGACGTCAACGCACGCACTCCCTGGATAGATGTACGCCACCACAGGCTTAGTGATGTCTTGCATTATGCATACACACCTAAGATTATACATGCACGGTATGTACATGTACCTAAACCGAGACATGACAGTAGTGCAAGTGGCGCATGCATTATTCCAAAGAGCTACAGTACATACAGCAGATTTTCGCACGATGTACAAGGTTGCACGTGTCACTTGCGCAGATTCTGTTGCGAAGAAAGCGATCATCCTCCGACGACACCAACAGCACTGAAGCAGCGTCCATGCTGAACGGGCGCGTCCGTGACGAACATCCTCCAGCACATGCAGGAGAGAGCGGCGGCGGCGGCGGAGACAGCGTAGGGAGACACCGGAGCTTCAGCCGTAGCAGCGCCACAGAACAGCATCCACATCCACACCCACACAAGATGAGCAAACTGGCCACGAATCTCAGCAACTTCCGACGGGAGAGCATCGACATGGAAGCGCGCATTCACCACTGCATCCAGCCACTGATCAGCAACCCGGCAGCAGTGGAGCCGGGGGTGCACGCACTCATCCTCATGATGCAGCGCATACACTCCGAACTCAAGTTCATCACCAAGCGCATGGAGAAGGAAGACGAGGACGCGGACGCGGAAAACGACTGGAAGTTCGCGGCCATGGCCGTCGACAGACTCTGTCTCTTCGTCTTCACCATCTTCATCATTGGAAGCACATGCGGCATCATGTTCAGCGCCCCACATCTGAGCGCATGAACAGAAAAGCAGCCGGCTGAGCGATAAGACACTTCTAATAGGTTCCAGCGCAAACATACCACCAACCAAATATTTTTGATATCCCATCTCCCATGATGACACACTGACATCATATTTCCCCATCCTTTGTAGATATGGTATGTGCACAGTATTACCGTTAACCAGAAGTCAAAAAAACTTGTTGAAGTGAGTGTGATGTGCACCTTGCAAGCGCAAGTTATGTTCATGCATACTGGGAATGGGCAGTATGGTCTATGGTGTACGTACATACGTACTGGTTGATACTGAAAAGCATACCCAAAGCAAGCAGAATAATACAGCCCCTATAATTACTACCAATCAGCTACTGTACTGTATTTGCAAATACAGCGCAAAAATATAAGTATCACTTTCTCCTGATGCGCGCATCTGTTGTGCAATACTATTTCGACAACGCACAAAATCATTCGCTGATAAATGAGCTTGGCCCTATCCCTACTAGACAAAAGCCCATTGAACAACAGAGCGCTCTATCCAACGGCGTCTAGCGTACGTACCCAAAAACATACGTACACAGAAAAAATGGTACCGTACGGTAGCAAGATCTGCCCCAAACCTTTGCCTTGCAGCACGCCAGCAAACCAAATGCTCGCCAGCTAACAGCAGCAGCTACACACAATCGGGCTGCCTCAAGTGTGACAGTTGTTTTTCGATTTCATTTATCTCGGTCGTGCACACATACCGGCATACACTATACTGACAGGCTTCCCTGCAGACTAAAGGATAAAATAGTAGAGTAGAGATATGGTATGTGGCCGTCGGGTGTTCAGGATGCTACTGCTGCCACCTGTCACGTGATGAGCAAAAGTACCCATACAAAGACTTGAGGATGCTTGCGGAACCATTATCTGTAGTACTGAGTAGCATGACGCTGCTGCTGCTGCTTCCATTGGTTCAAGCAGAATGGCTGGAGCAAAAGCTGTACAACGACCTGCTCAAGGGCTACAACCCCATGGAACGACCAGTGCAGAACAACACAGAAGCAGTGGTTGTCTATCTCAACGTCAACCTTCAACAAATCATTGGAGTGGACGGCAAGAACCAGATCATTCAGGTCAACGCATGGATCAAATACTCATGGAAAGACTACAAGATGCAATGGGAACCGAGAGAGTATGGCA
>JASAMW010004792.1:0-12482 GCA_030247985.1 Epsilonema sp. ZAB3_2
TAACGACTGGGGTACCAACTGCTTGGTCCCACTATAGTACAATACAACCCAAAGCAGGTTTATAGGCATCTTAGCTTGGTGTGGGAGTGGCTACGGGTGGGTACCATATGACCAGCTTACATAGGTAAGTTCAGGTACTGTACTGTTTACTACTGGTGCTAACTTGGTCTCTCAGAAAATCAGGTTAGGTTAGGCAAGGAGCTATAAGTAGAGGAGACGTCACTCCCCCAAATATCGGGCGGTGAAAGTGTCCGGAGGTCCACGTGATCTAGCTTCCGGTTTTCTAAGGTCTGTGGCATGCCATAGAGGCCAAATCAAGCCAAACTCAGATCATACATATACCCCAACTTTCTTCGATCTTTTCAATGGTGGGGTCGGCGTTAACCCATCCCCAACTGGTATGGCCGAAAATGGCCGTTTTTCAGCTTTTTGGAAAAAGTAGGGTATTTTGCAGGCCACGGTGCAACACTCACAGAACCAGCCAAATGCTGTCCTTCTCAAATTCCACCACCAAGGGTCCAAAGTCCCCAGTGGTGGTGTTAACTCCTTCCCCACCACACTGGCAACCTGAGAAATTGTTGAAAAAGTGCCTTTTCAAATGCATTTCTACCCAAATATGCCACCCTAGTGCAGTCAAGCAGAGAAAATTAGAGTGTCCTACCCTAGTTTTATGCGTAGATAGATTTCAAAAATGAAACTGGTTTTTCTATTTTCCCACGTTTAGGGCCTGATAAACCCGATTTTTCATGTGTTTTGAATGAAAAAGTGTACCAAAAGCAATTTTTTTAAAATCAGGTATCCTGACCTAATTTTATGCGTAGATTTCAAAAATGACCTTAATTTTTAAATTCTTCTACTTTTAAGGCCTAATATACCCAATTTTTTACTCGACTGATCATAAAAATGGCCTAAAATCGGGCATATTAGGCCTTAAAAGTGGAAGAATTTAAAAATTAAGGTCATTTTTGAAATCTACACATAAAATTAGGTCAGGGTACCTGATTTTCAAAAATGAGCTTTTAGTGCACTTTTCCATTCCAAAACACATGAAGAATCGGGTTTATCAGGCCCTAAACGTGGGAAAATGGAAAAAGTACCGTATTTACCTGTGCATAGCCCCATGGGGCTATGCAAAAATTGAGAGGTCCTATATGGGGCTATGCATAGGGGGGGCTATGCATAGGGGGGGATATGCATAGGACATTTTTTATGTTTTTGAGAGGTGCGCAGAGGCATATTTTTTAGGTCAAAAGCACGTGTTTTAGGGCATAATTGAGGTCAAACCAGGGTTATTCTAGTACAATACACCCCCAAGAAGGCTTATAGGTATCTTAGCTTGGTGTGGGAGTGGCTATGGGTACCTTATGACCAGCTTATGTAGGTAAGTTCAGGTACTGTACAGTACTGTACAGTACATATGGGGCTATGCATAGGGGGGGGATATGCCTAGGGGGGGGGAGCTATGCACAGGTAAATACGGTACTAGGTTTAGTTGGAAGATTTTACCCGGGTAAGTACTGTCAGTCAGTACTTACCCGCAGTTTCTCAGATTTTACCTGAGTTAGCCTTCGATGGCCAGTCGGGTTAGGTAAAGCCGGGTAATTTTACCTGCCAATTTTTCTTTCTGGGTAAAGTTAGGTTAATTACCTGGTCCAAAATAGGCCGGGTAACTCGGGTAAAGTTACCCAAATTTTTACCTGCGCACCAGTAAAATAAGAGAAAAAAAAAAAAAAAAAAAAAAAAAAAAAAAAAAAAAAACAAAAACAAAAAACACACAAAAAAAAAAAAAAAAACAAAAAAAAAAAAAAAAAAAAAAACAAAAATAAATAGGTTTCGTAATATCCAAAAAATAGGATATCCAATAAATAGGGATCCAATTTATTGGGGCCAAAACTAGTCAGGGATTGCTTCGTTCTTTTTCACTACGTAGGCCATTCTTCTCTATACAAGGATTATATATTTTTGGTATAACGTTGTCTGACGTTTTTTGGGTGAACTCATGAAGATGATGTTTCATAACCAGTAGCCCCTATATATATATATATATATATATATATATATATATATATGTCGTAGCGGGATCTTAAAGGAAGCGAGATTTGAAATCTCGCTAGCGAGAAATGAAATTTTAGTTCCCGCTAGCGGGATATGAAATTCAAGAAACCGCTAGCGGGTTTTGCAATCTGAAAGATATTGTAATTATTTATGACACTCGACGCCGGAAAGTTCATTGCACTATTGGAGGCAAGTCACAATGCGTTCGTCACTGTCAAAATGCATGTTTTCGATGAACAGACGCACATTCTTAATTGTCTCGTTCTCTTCTCTATTTGTCTTACGTCATTGTCTGCCCCCAACCAAATTTCAAGAAGCTGCAGGAATGCCTGCAATAATTATTCCTGAGGAGGAAGGTGAAAAGAATAGATGGAAGGCCACGATCATTGCCAGTCAACCACGATTCAAATTGCCATAGCGGCTTGAAACACAAGCTGCAAGGCTTATTTTTATGTTCAGAACAATAAGCTTCTCATTCTCAGCATAAAATCGCGAAAACGATGAATTGCTGGAAGAGGGCAGTTACATGATTTGGAAGCTAACTTCAGAGCACCAGCGCATTAGGGCAAACAAAAGTTGAAGGCAATTGAGTCATGGATTGTATTGCAAGGACAGAATGGGGAAGAACATTCTCTTTACACGCAATCTTGCTGCTGTTGAGCTACAGGTTGGAGATCAAGTGCTTCTGCCAATTGCCTTCTGTCACTATTGTTATTGCAAGCCCCAAAACCTGATGATGTTTGAATAAAATCAGTGTCAGTTATTGTGATGGTGCAGACACTCCGGGTGTCAAAAAAGTTTACACAAAGAATGAAGCTTTTGGGATATTTCACATCCCGCTAGCGGGTTGCAAAATTTTCAAATCCCGCTAGCGGGTTCTAAAATTTCATCTCCCGCTAGCGGGATTTCAAATCTCGCTACCTTCTAGATCCCGCTACGACATATATGCGCAACGAGAAGTTGCAGCTGGACTACAGCGGCAGTCTTTCGAGCAGCACATCGTCTACGCAGGGACTTTTAGAAGGATGATCCACGGACTCCCAGAAAACTATAGTGTGACACCTTAAGAGCGGCTCAAAAGCGCTTGTATTTCCAAATTCCGGCAACCAAACGACCGTACCCCGTAGTACCTGCGTACAAAACATACTACCCTGAAATTCTGAGAAAATTCTTACATCCCCTCTTCATAGACACATTGAAAAAACCGGGCGCTGTCTATGCGCTGCGTGCAAAGTAGGGCGCGCGCGCGTAGACAGTGACAGTTGCGAAAGAAGCGGACTAGAATTTTGCGCGAATTTCGCAACTGTCTACGCTTGCGCGCCGCACATAGCACGCGGCGCATAGACAGTGCCCGGTTTTTCAATGTGTCTATGAAAAGAGGGGTGTAAGAATTTTCTCAGGATTTCACGGTTTTTAATTTTTATTTGGAACTTTATGAAAGTGAATTCAATAGCAAAGAGCACAGATATTTAGCACTCTTATCCTTACATTACTCTTTTTGCAGTAAAAGCAACAGGTATTTCTAAAATACCTACATAAGTCTACCCAGAACCAGAACCTAGTCACCATATGCAATTAAGAGCAGTGTTTGGTCGCGAGGCGACCCCTCTGAATTAACCTTGATTATCAGTGCAACTTTCATAGGTAGTCGACACGGTCGGCGCGGAAAGAAACAAATAAGCAAGACGACGGCGCCGACCTTCTTGTCCGACTACCAATCAAAAGTTGCACTGAAAATCAAGGTTAATTCAGAGCCGGGTCGCCTAGCGGCCAAGCACTGGCTCTTATTGCATAATGGTGGATAGAGGTACAACTAATTCATTTTCTTATTTCTACAATATCCATTTTGGATTTTACTTTCATTCATTTATTCTACGCTGAGCAATTCACTTCGAAAAATCTCTTCGCATAAAGCCTCTTTTTAGAGCAGTAATAAACAGAATTACGATACGATACACTAAACACATGACATACAAAGAATTACAGTAGCAAACTTCCATACCACTCCTGTGAATTTTCCCTTTTCATCCCTCAGATTCCTCCCATGAGTACTCCCGAAATGTACACGTAGTAGTAAGCAAGCACAATAAAAACAAATATTTCACAATAAGCCTAAAATCCCGTAGTAAAAAGTCGCTTTCCCATTTTGGCTATTCACATGATGCGTTGCGTTCATCAAGTGTTTTCCTCCTTGTTTTCCGGAGCGACCGCCATTTTCATCACCTCAGACATCCCTGGATCGCTTTTCCGGCCCGGTTTCGTGACAGTTTTCTTGACAATTTTCGCAGGCGAAGCTGCGGATTTGGCAGTCTTTCCAGCATTCCCTGAAGCGCTCACAATGCCTGTCGTTGTACCACTAGTCCCAGCAGAAGAAATCGTACTGCCACCAACCAAGGGGGAAGGGGGCCTGTTAATAGTCGGCGATAAACTTGCCACAGGATTTGTGGTAGCTGCTGTAGCCACAATTGTAGAAGAAGAAGTCGATGACACAGAAGTGGAAGAAGGCAGCTGAAGATTCTGTTCCGCTCGCGCCAATGGGGACAGAGGAATGGTTTGTCCCTTTTTTGTCACGACCGCAGCCCCAGTTGTGGGGAGGGCGCTTCCACTTTTGCTACCCTGTGGCGACAGTTTGTGCTTTAACCCGTGCAAAGTCGAAGGTCTGCCGCTACCGCCGCTAGGGGGCGACGAACTTGGATGCAAGCCAACATCCGAACTCCTCTTGTGATGATGGCTGTGATGTCCCGGTTTTCCGCTCGGGCTAGAAGACTTAGGGGCTGCAGAGCTACTGGGCAGAGTGGCCTGTATGGGGCTCATGCCTTCTTGAGAGGACACGGAACGAGGCAAAACCAACGGTTGCACCTCTGCACCGACCGCGGCCCCCTGTTGACTGGCGGTGGAAACACCTGCCGCTCTTTGCTTGCCGCTTAGTTTGCGCAAGAGTGACACCTTTCGCTTCGTAGATTTCTCCCAGGCTCGCCGCTGCAGTTTCTGTTTGTAGCCTTTCTTTCGGGCCAGTTTTCCCGCACCCGCTCGTTTGCCAGGGCCCAGTTTAATGCTCGTGAGTTCCAGTGGAGTCACACGGATGCTGAGCTGATCGCCGTGCGAGAGCAGACGATGCATGAGTTGGGGATGGGTTAAATTCTGCACCGCCTCCCCGTTCACGTGCGTGATGAGATCCTCGGGCTTAAGACCCGCTTCCATGGCCGGTGAGGCCCGATCTACCCAGGAGACGATGTGCTGAATGGTGTAGTAGTCGCTGTCCTCGCCTGAAAGCAGCAAAAAAAGCGATTGCATTTAGGGTACTGTGGGGTAAACTCGGCCATAGAAAATACGGCCACCTATCTTTTTCAGGGCTGCCTATCTCAGCGCAGCCAGTGGACCGATTGAGAAAAATTTACATAAATCGAATCCTTGAACTCTTCTCTTTCAAATGAGCTATTTTGGTCCATCATTTGCTGAAAAAGCGAGTTCACAGGAGCTTGGATGGCCGGGTTTTACCCCACAGTACCCTACGTTTCTGCATTTAGGGTACTGTGGGGTAAACCCGGCCACGACCTTAGTTCCTTTGAACTTGCTGTATCAGCAAATGATGAACCAAATAGGAGCTCATTTGAAAGAGGAGATTTCACGAAATCGATTGATATCGTACTTTTCTCAAAATCGGTCCATTGGTTGCTGACATATTCAGCCCTGAAACTTAAATAGGTGGCTGGATTTTTCCCATGGCCGGGTTTACCCCATAGTACCCTACTTACAATGATGTGCGTGATTTGGCGTTGGCCATTAGATATTTAAATGCCCATACCTAAAAGCTTCTGTACCGCAATTTTCGTACAGTGTAAAACATAAGTTCCACACCTGTACAGCTCTCAAATAGCTTTCGCCAACCCACGCACAGCAAAAACAATATACATACGCACCGACAGTACATACGTATATTACGCATTCCTCTAACGTTCAATAATGCATACGGCAGGTTAACCCTTACCCAAGTAGACGCGGACGCTGCGAACCGTGAATCCAAAGCCGCGGTTGCCCCTGCGAATGATCACCGGCGGTTTCAGCTGGGTGATCAGCGGGGACAAATCCCCCGTCCCCGTGCCCGTCCCCGCACTTCCCGTCGCATGTCTGGAAGGACTCTCGTCCCTCGAACTCGTACTCGAGGCGCCCGGACTAGCCGTCAACACCGCCGCCGCCGCTTGTTGGCCAGAGGTTAAGGGCGGACTGGGCGGGATCACCAGGTGCAGACTCGGACTCTTGCTCACGGCGGCCCAAGCGGCCGAGCCGGGGGCGGCCGCAACGGCCGTTCCTCCCGTCTTCTTCCGCAGACTTGTAGTCCGATGCCGGTACATAATGCCGGCGGCCGCGGAAATCGCCGGCTGAGCCTGTGGCGGAGTGGCTAAGGCGCTCGCTCCGCCGCGCTCCTCCACCGGGCTCAATTCCTTCTCCTTGCCAACTTCCTTCCCCTCTGTCGCCGCCGTTGATCCCCCACCACTCATTTCGCAGTGAGAAGAAATCGCGAAGCGGGGCAGCGGCACTGTCGCGGTTCGGCGTCGACTTCCTCCTTCGACCACTAAGGTCCCTGGCGACGTTTCGTCCTCGTCTATACGGGCGGAAGGCGGAGGTGTGTCCAGACTGTTCTCCGCCGTTAAGCTACCCGGAGTGTTATAGCCGCCGGTGCCACTCGAGCTGGAGCTGATGGTGCGTTCGGCATCCGAGCGACGTTGACGACGGAAAATTACCTGAAAATGAGTGATAAACACGTAAGTAAATTTACCTAATTTACTTAAAAATTACCTAAATTACGAAAATTACCTAAACGACAGTAAAATTCGCTGAGAAGAGCAAAAATACGTACTGATGCGGTAGCTCAGTGGTGGTGGGCGCGATAGGAGATGAACGTGGGGTGGGGTTCGATTCCCGCCGCGGAAATTTTCTGACGTAACACGTGGCTTCGGCGTCGGGCATGCTTCATTACAGGACATCCCTTGTGGGAAAATGTTCAAACAGAATTCTTTGTCCGAAAATTTCTCCGTTTACAGTACGCAGGGAACTGTGGGGTAAACCCGGCCACCTACAATAAGTTGCTCTGAACTTGCAGTTTCAGCAAATGATGAACCAAATAGCTCATATAAAAGAGGAGATTCAAGGAATCGATTGATATCAATTTTAGCCTCAATCTGTCCATTGGCTGCTGAGATATGCAGCCCTGAAACTAGTTGGCCGGATTTTCCATGGGTGGGTTTACCCCCCACGTACCCCATACCCCATAGTGATAGTGTACCCCATACCCCATAATTTACCCCATAGTGTACCCTATACTATGGGGTAAACTATGGGGTATATACCCCATATGTAGTTTACCCCATAGTTTACCCCATACCCCATAGTTTACCCCACACTGCCCCAAATACAGTTACCCCATCGCGTGCAGTAGACTCCGGTCCGGACGCGTGTCCTCCGCTGTCTTCCAAGCCCCCTGCCGGCGAGTAGTAGAGACTGCTGCTGGTGGGGCCTCCGCCGTGAGCGCTCTCCGCTCCACTGTCCTCCGAATGAGCGCCCCCTAGCGAGGAGGCGAGAGAGGTCTGAGACGAGAGACCTCCGCTGCCCTGCTTGCGTCGCTCTACGGCGCTCAGAGGCACTTCAGGGGTGGGATGACGCTGAAAACGTGCAGAGTGAGAGTGCAATACTGTAAAGTTTGGTGTATTACCCGATCGGGTTATACAAACAAAGTCGACCAATTTGCTCGGGGTATACTCGATATCGGGTTATACAAAATACCGGCGTATATACCATACTTGCTTATTTCAGCGTAAAACAGCCTTTTAGAGCATTTGGCGCTAGGTGAATATTAGTATCTTAAAAATGATGAAATTTACTGATTTTTGATATAAAATAAAATATTTTTCAGCGGATGAATTTGAATAGAATATTGAATAAAATGACAGGGAAAAACAGTCATTTAAATGAGATTAATTTGAATATAAAATGATTTTTGTCGGACCATTTTTTCCAGTCAAAATTGAGAAACTATGAACTAGAGATCCAAAACAGAGCTTTACTGTCACAGATAGTCATTGAAATTTTGTGTTTTTATGCAAGAATGACAGGAACCAACAAAAATGGATGAGAAATATCACGAGTATAGGCTCAAATTACTTCAATATTGCCCTAATCATTTTATATTTTATTTAAATTTTCATTTAAATGATTTATCTAAAATGTACAGAATTTAGATAAAATAAACGCCCTTACACTGACTTTAGATAAAATTTTAAATGAAATAAAATGATTGAAAATCCATCATTTTTATTCATTTGAATTAAAATATAAAATCATTTTTAAGATACTAGAATATCGGGTTATGCAAAATACTAAAATTCAAAGTCGACCAATTTGCTCGGGTTATATTCGATATCGGGTTATATTCGATATCGGGTTATACACCAAACTTTACAGTATGCGGTAGTATTCGCCTAACTCGATAACAGAGTGAATATTTTTGAACCCGCACGTAGCAAAGGTGCAGTATTTATTTATCACACTCAAGTACAGCACATATGTTGAAAAATGTACATATAACTACAAAGTGATAAATACTGCACCTTTGCCACGGGAAAGGTTGAGAAAACGCACTCTGTTAGTTATTGAGTTAGGCGAATACAAACAGCAAATGGGTAGGTAAGTAAGTAGGTACGTGCTACTGTACGTTCGTACGTATGTACATATGAGACAGAGAACCAGGAATAATAGAGAACGCAGATTTTCAACGTCGCGCAAGACATTTTCGCGTGGAATGAAATGCACGGAGAAGCCATCGTGATTTCGTGCCTATTTTTGCGCAAAAACCCACTTTTCACGACGCCGAAATATCTTAACCCCACCTCTATTTCTATGGTCACCGCTACCGCAATGCGACCTCATGCGACAGCAATACGATACTAGTGCCATGCCCATCGCATTTGGTCGCGTCGACCATCGAAACAGAGGAGGGGTTAACCAACACAGTACGTACGTACCACAGGCGGCGTGGGCTGTTCCATTCCCGTGGTGCTGTGACGCGGCGAGCTGCTACTGAAGGACCAGAACATGGGACTGACAGTGCCCGATTCCTCGCTCCACACATCCTCGTCGCCCGACTCCACTTCGTGGTTGTACCGATCCGCGCGCGCTGCAAAACATTGCCAGTTGCCACCCGGATAAACTTGCGAAAATGATGTTTCAAAACTCATATCACAAATAAATATCCGCCTAGCAGCAGGAAGTTATGAACTGGCAAGCTAGAAAACTCGTGAGTATGATGATTCACAATCGTTCCGAAATAGGAAGTAAGCGTGTACTTGGGTACGTGGAGTAAACTTGGCCATGGGGGTAAATCCAGCCACCTATTGTACTAGTACTGAAGGCCGTTCTTTCTTTCAATGTATGTGGGTGGCCGAATTTATCCCACCAAACAACCCGGCCGGGTTTACCCCAATGATACCCTGCTGTATGCACAGTTCACTCACGAGCTGGCGAGTATAAACCCGTGAGCATGATGTTCCAACGAAACCAAAAAGGCCAAGAAAAGGGCAAAAGTAAGAAATTTCCAACTCTATTCGCCAGAAACAACGTACTTTGACACTAGCAGGAAAACTCGTGAAAATGATGTTTCAAAACCTCCTACCCTGCATAAATACTAAAACTGCACACAGCAAGTACTATGTATGTAGCTTACTGTCGAAATAGCTCGTATCCTCTTCGCTCTCCAACTGTGGAACAAATTCTGCCTTTTGTCTCAGAATCGAGTGCCAATCTAGGCCTTCGAAGAAGATGTGCAGCTTCACCTCTGCAGCGCCCTGCAGTGTACCCAACCGGTCCAGCGGGTTCTGCTGCAGCAATGACGTAATCAAATGCCTGGCTTCTTCAGGGGGAGCGTATGGCTCTTCCGGCCATTCGATTTCGTCTGAAAAAAACACGAAAAACGTGACACAAATCATTTACTGTACTGTGGAAATTAGGGTACTTTGGGGTAACCCCGACCACCTCTATGCGACCTTTGAACTTGCTGCTTCAACAAATGATGAACCAAATAGCTCATTTGAAAGAGGAGAGTTCAACGAATCCATTGATACAACATTTGCTCAATCAGTTTATTGGTTGTTGAGATATGCAGCTTTGAAGCTTATAGGTGGCCGGACTTTCTCATGGCCGGGTTTACCCTTACCGCTGATCACGTGAGCAAACAGTTCCTCCGGTGTTTCGCCGAAGAACGGGACGACGCCTACCAAGAATTCATACAAGATGACGCCCACCGCCCACCAGTCAACCGGTTTCCCTGCAACACAGTCAGACTTTGCTTATGCATTCTTGATAAATCCACCAATCCTTTAGCCTAAATCCATCCCTACCGAAATCTTCGTCTCAGAATTCAACGAGTCGAGCTTTTAGGCAGGCTTATCATCAGTTGGATGGAGCTCTCACTGATGCCGCGTTCACCATACATACGTCCGTAAATCCGTACATTCGTAACGCACCTACCTATCTTGCAGTTTATACCATACGTTATGCACATGGAAAAGAAACTTTGTTTGTTGTTGGTTTTGCATATGGCACCGCAAACCAATCACCATGCGTCGGACGCTACGGACATATTAGGAATTGCGGACGTATGGTATGGTGAACGTGGCATTACGGGGGATGAGTTAACTTACCGTATCCCTGCCTGAGTATCACTTCCGGAGCAATGTATTCAGGGGTGCCGCATAGCTGCTTGTCCTGAAACTGCTGAGTGTCCGAAACGTCCAAGTGCAGCTGACCTTCGCAGAGAAGAGTCGTGCGGTTCATTAAACCGATTTTCGACAGGCCAAAATCCGTCAGCTTTACGTGACCCATGGATGTAATGAGTAGACTGAAAAAAATAAGAAACAAGTACGTACGTATGTGGGAATCGAACTCAGCTGGGTCAGAATCAGAGACGCGACTCTTAGCCACTGAGCTATGGGGGCAAAGTTGCAAGGCTCAGTCCTACTTATGTAGGAATCGAACCCGAAACACCAAAGTGTCAAACGCCTAGCCACTGCGCCATTGGGACGGGTACAATATGACTTTTCAGTTTTTCACCACTGGACAAACGAAGTGCAATCTTGGGACAGTCAATCTTGGGACAGTCTTGGTACAGTCCCAGGTAGGAATCGAACCCCCGACCTACAGAGATGCCAAACGACGTGGCTGGCTATCCAGTATCCACTGAGCCACGGGGACGGACTGCACCAACAGCACAAATGACGCCTTATCTACAGAGATAGGTAGGAAAGGAATCCCAGGCTTAGTCCCAGGGAGGAATCGAACCCACAACCTACAGAAGTGACAAACAATGAAGCAGCTATCCACTGAGCCACGGGGACGGACAGCACCAACGGGACAAACGACGCCATTTGTACCTACTACTCTGCTTACTTGTCCGGCTTCAGATCTCGATGTACGATGCCGTAGGAGTGCAGATATTCTACGGCCAGCACAGTCTCCGCGATGTACAGACGCGCCCAATCCACGGGCAGCACGCTGACACTGCGCAAAAGCGCCGCGCAGTCACCGCCCTCCACATACTCCAGCAGCATGCACAAATGACGCTAAAAACAAACAAGAGAAACAGACTGTAAAAAAATGCGCCCGACGCTCCAAAATTATATAATCTGACCAATAGCAGTTGGCACTTGGACTCAAGGCGCGTTGCGTAAAACAGATTTACAAATGCGGATTTCTTCTGTCCACGCTTCATGCACTCCTCTTTAGCAGAAGTACATGCAAACTACGCAACTCGCCTTGAGTCCAGGTGCCAACTGCTATTGGCCAGACTATAGTTTGGTCACTAAGAGTTCGCTTTGGAACTCAAGTCGTACCACGCAAAACAGAATCGAATTTCACTTCGTGTTTCGCGTACACAGACAGGGTACAGGCAAACTAGCTTACTGTATGCAACTAGGTACCTAACACCGAATGTATGGAAATTGTCTTTGAATTAGGCTACCCAAAGAAATACGGCAGAACTACCCCACCACCCAGATTTAGCCCGATACCCTGTTTACTTCTAGCAAATGGCATTATTACGACACATCAAATTTCTGCGTTTTTTGTGGGAAATATTTATTTTCCCTCCAAATAATTGCATTTACACATCAGCTTCTATTTGAAGTTGTCAAAGACAACGTTACAGCTTCGCTTCACCATAAATAATGCAAGGTACAGAAGATGATAGGAATACTATTAGTTATATGAAACATCAGCTTTCTGAGTTGACTCTGTCTCCTCAGATTCCTTTGAGAAAAACTATCTCTGTATCCACCATATGCAATAAGAGCCAGCGCTTGGTCGCGAGGCGAACCCCTCTGAATTAACCTTGATTTTCAGTGCAACTTTTGACGGATAGTCGACGCGAAGGTCGGCGC
>JASAMW010004794.1:0-45600 GCA_030247985.1 Epsilonema sp. ZAB3_2
ATGGGTGCTTTTAAGTATGCGTTGTAGCATAGCCCGTTTTTTATGCAGGTACTTTCTGTTTTACACCCACAGACGGCGCGATATAGCCCTGCCTCCAATGTTGCCACCGCGAATTCTTCGATCACACACATACCCGGCGGCGCGATAGCGCGCCGCCGCCACCACCACCCCCGCGCGCCTAGGCGCGCTTCAATATACCATTCGTCCGTTCCACACTTGCAATGTTTTATACAAAAAAAGAATGGTGCATGGTCCCATGGCGCGCATAGTGCGGTTCTATTTACCATTCGCTAAGCGGATTTCATAAAACGCCATTTGCAAAAAATAAATGTAAAAAATATGAAAATTGTTTTCTGTAAGCCAGCTTAGGTATTAGCTGTGAACGAAACGTCCATCTGATAAGTATCCGTCGCCTAGCCCATATATAGATTTATAGCTATCCGCTTCAACTCGGCTGCGTAATGTTTTACAAACGATCACTTTCATTGTATAAAATAAATAATCACTTCAAAAGCATAATCCATAAGCCTTTTTGCACAAGTTTTTTGCGCTCTTGCAAATTGACTTGGCCCTATTTCTTTTCGGTAAAAACAAGAGTGATGAATCAGTTTCACAATGAAGGCACTTGAATCTCGCAAAAAATAGTAATCTTTGCTCAGCAGATTTGACGGCACCGGGCACTGCATGCAATTTTAATGCGCACAGTCTAAACAATATAATCTCGCGAATGCAAGTGACCATAACCGACCTTATCTGACGTTTTTATGGAAGTTTTTTTGCGCTCTCGCATATTGATGGAAAACAGTTTGTGGCACTATATCGCACCGCTGGTGAGTGTAAAAATAAACCATATAATCTCGCGAATGCAATTTGCCCTAACAGATGTTTTACGACGTTCTCATAAAAAGTTTTTACGATCTCGCAAATTGACGCAAAGAAAGTTTGAAGAAACTGTTATACAGAATACACTAGAGGCAGATCATACACAGTAGAGCGCTATGTCAACTCACAAATTGCACAGTCATTGCGCGCCATGAATGGAGATGACTGCAAAGCAAAAAACTGTGAAATAAAAATGCCTAAATCTTACAGAAAAATGATAGTAAGCACAAAAAAACGAAAATTGAAGCTAGTCTAGCTAATAGCTTATTTCAGAATGAAGTGTATTTTTTATTTATTTTATTTATTATTTTATTTATTATTTTTTGTAAAACATTTCACCATTGTAGCAAAATAAATCTATATGTGGGCGACGGATACTTATCAAGAATGGACGTTTCGTTCACAGCTAATACCTAAGCTGGCTTACAGAAAACAATTTTCATATTTTTTACATTTATTTTTTGCAAATGGCGTTTTATGAAATCCGCTTAGCGAATGGTAAATAGAACCGCACTATGCGCGCCATGGGACCATGCACCATTCTTTTTTGTATAAAACATTGCAAGTGTGGAACGGACCAATGGTATATTGAAGCGCGCCTATGCGCGCGGGGGTGGTGGTGGCGGCGGCGCGCTATCGCGCCGCCGGGTATGTGTGTGATCGAAGAATTCGCGGTGGCAACATTGGAGGCAGGGCTATATCGCGCCGTCTGTGGGTGTAAAACAGAAAGTACCTGCATAAAAAACGGGCTATGCTACAACGCATACTTAAAAGCACCCATTTACCCTCCGACCTATACTACTCGGCGCGCGCGCGTAGACAGTTGCGAAAGAAGCGGACTAGAATTTGGCGCGTGTTTCGCAACTGTCCATGCGCGCGCGCCGCACTTTGTACGGGCGCATAGACAGCTCCCGGTTTTTTTCGGTGTGTCTATGAGGAGGGGGATGTAACTATTTTCTGTGAATTTCATGGCGTACGTGGCCAAAAAAACAATATTGGACCGCCAGCCTCATATTTCAGTGCAACGTACTTTTCCCAGGCCACTCAATCCCCTCAAGCTCGATTCCTTCCCATCCTCCGAATTTTTCCTTACCAATTCCCGCAGGCAAATTCGCTCAATGGGACAATGACATTTCCTACCCCTAACCCCTGTCCCCGTAGGTCAGCGCTACTTTTCCCAGACCAATTTCTCCCTCTCCCCGAGTTCTATTCCTTCGCATCCCCCGCATTTTTCCTTACCAAATCCGGGCGGATTGATGCAGGTGGCTTCGCAGTCCGGTACCGACTCGAATCGATTATCGTTGCCACCACAGCCTCCGTACCAGAAATGTCGGCATTCACCGGATTGCGTATCGTAGTAGTGCTTGGAAGTCCACGCAGTACACGCAGTGCCACGCCACGTAGCATGGGAAGACTGCAGGCTGCGGCTAAATACAGCGCACAACCAACGCTTAACACATACCGCACCCAAGGCGTCATTGTTGTCAACAAGTAGCAGAACTGTTGTCGGTTTGTTGACAATGAATATATGGGAATTGTCGGTTTGTTGTCAAATTGTCGGTTTGTTGACGAAATGACGGCGAACCGACAATCCCCATACATTTGTTGTCAAGAAACGACAACAGTTCGGGACTTGTTGACAACAATGACGCCTTTGTGCGGTGGGGAAATTGTTTGAAATAAGGGAAACTTATCAACAAAGTTCACACTTGAAAAATTCTCCACAACGAACAAAACGACGCTTTTTCTGGACGTTCCGGCAAATAACTGAAGGCAACAAGTTGACCAAGAAAAAAAACAGCCGACAAGTAATTCATTCATACCGATTTTTGTTGGTGAAATCGTGCCACCCATAACCATCGGCGAGCCTGTGGTAATAATCACTGGACATCCCTTATGATTGAGACCCAGGGCTACTGTGCTACCATCCGGACAACAGCCGAATCTAAAACAAATCAAGAAACAATGCTCAACTTTAGCTGACATCAGATAATGATAGATCATTGTACGGGGCAGCAGGTGGCTCAAATTACCCCGTAACGCACCATCCCACATCATATACTGTAACGTACTATGTTCGCGTATGGCAACAGCGTTCGAAACCAGAGTTGTGCCCGTAAACTAGCATCTGTCCTTTTGGCTAATGTTTCAAAGGTATGATAAAGTTGGGCAGATATTTCGGGCAGATATTTTTTGATATTCGACTTCTCCGAGGCGACCAAAAATGTCATATTCTCTCTATTGCGTACGTATAGCAATAGCGTGTACCGTACAGAAGCTACTTGCTCTACCATTTCGGCTAATGTTTCAAAGATAAGATAAAGGTGGGCTGATATTTTTGCTTGTTACTTCAACCGGCAGGTTAAGCAGCCTTAAAATATCATCTTCGTTCTGTTGCGTATTGCGTATCGTATGCATGTATGGAAATAGCGTTCGCGACCAGTAAAGTCTTAAGCAAGGCGAGTTAGGCCATCAGTCCTCAAACCGTCACCTGGTCGTGTGCATAAGACGGCAGCTGTGTCCGAGGGTAGCGGGCTAGATTCCTGTTCGGCCAAATTCTCTGCCTCTTTTCGGGGCCCGGGCTATCGCCATAGGTAACGCGGCACTTCACACTATCTCCGTTCTGTGACGTACAACCGTGACCGAGGGTAGCGGGTTCGATTCCCGACCGGTCCAATTTCTCCCCCCCCCCCCTTTTCGGGGCTCGGCTAAACGCCATGTACAGAACGCGACACGTCACATTCAGTACAGTTAGTTACGTAACTTACTTTGCATATCTGCAGTCGTCGCAGCCTTCCTTGTTCGGTCCCCGGGCAGCCGTCGCCCCATCAGCGCAACAACCGTACTGCGAATATTCGCACGGACATCCTACAAAACAGCACAACATCATCAACAAGTATAGAGTAGGGTACTGTGGGGTAAACTCGGCCACAAAAGTGAACGCCGCCCTTCGTCTACCACGCCAATAAAACCGGCTGGGCTTACCCCGTGATACCCTGGGTACATTATTATCTTCGAAGATCATTCACCCTTTAGTAACCACTTGAAACATTAGCTAAACTTTCACTAAATACCGCGCGGGTCGCTATCGGCCAATCAAATCGCGACAAACTATCGACTAG
Organism: Epsilonema sp. ZAB3_2; assembly: GCA_030247985.1. Taxonomy (NCBI): domain Eukaryota; kingdom Metazoa; phylum Nematoda; class Chromadorea; order Desmodorida; family Epsilonematidae; genus Epsilonema; species Epsilonema sp. ZAB3_2. Next base: position 4,005 of record JASAMW010004794.1, read on the forward strand.
TTGCGCTAAGTTTTTTTGGTGCGTGAGTCATGCATGAGGTCCTGAAGTATTTAGTGCTAACTTTTGCCGTACCTTCCCAATTTCGGCCAATCGCCGTGGTCTTTCCGTCTGGACAGCATCCGTACGTTGATTGGGCGCAGCTCGGCGGGCAGCCGACGAATCCCGGCGCCTCTGCGCTCGTCTTGCCGTCCGGACAACAGCCGTATCGCGCGTACTGACAGCCGCAACCTTCGTTGTTGGGACCTGCGAAAATAATAAAACAATTGAGCTATGTGCATGTAGGGTAATACGGGGTAAACCCGGAAAACCCACCTAAACATTCACCGATATGTACATACTGTTTGTTTGGGTTACATTGGGGTAAATCGGACGGGTTATTAGATAGCTGTTACTCTGGCGTAAATTTTAGAGCCATTTTAGAACCATTTCGCCAGTTAGGGTACCGTGGGGTAAACCGTGGGGTAAACCGTGGGGTAAGCTCCTGTGAACTTGCGGCTTCCAGCATATGATGAACCAAGCTCACTTGAAAGAGGAGAGTTCAAGGAGTCGATTGATATAATTCTGTCCCAATAATTCTGTCTGCTGAGCTATGCAACCCTGAAACTATGTAAGGTGGCCGGGATTACCCCATACCCTACACCCAGCACCATTCCATGCCCTACCTTTTCCCGTGATTTTCCTCGACTAAAAACTCGAATATAGGTTTGCGTTTTATCGGTTTCGAAAAACCAAAAAATGGTGCGAAACATGAGCCGAACCAGCGAATGCCTTGTTTCCTTACGCCACCTGCATACATACATACGTCAGGCATTATTCTTCCCCTAAACCCATTGCATATTCTTGTCCTTACCTTTGTAGTGTGGACCGAACGCTATCGTCCTGCGGTCTTTACAACATCCGAACGTGGATCCCACGCAAACAGCGTCTCCGCAACCCTCCAAATTCGCCCCACGCGCTATCGCCACACCATCTGGACAACAGCCGAACTTGGTCCCGTTACATTTCTCCTACAAACAAGCAGCTTATAAAAAGGCAACCATTCTAGGTGTGAGTGGAGGAGTCTGAAGGGCTGATATTAATGATTAGCAGCCGTTTGTCCTGAGGGCCAAACAGGAGTGAAGCCCTTACAATTAGCAGTAGTAGAGGCTGGTGTGCTGTCTTTTGGAAGTAGAGATGCTGTCTGAGCGGCAGATATTAATGATTACCAGCCGTTTGTCCTGAGGGCCAAACAGGAGTGAAGCCCTTACAAGTAGCAGTATGTAAGGGCTGATAAATGGTAGTAGAAGAAAGAGGATGCGTGCGGTATGGAATGGAGTGTGACACTCCTACAAACGTCCGATTGTACCTACATTACTATCTCACCCCTTCTCCAATTACCATATTTTCCCTCCCTTATTTAGTATCTCTGTTTTGTCAGTTCGGTTCGTTTGCTCACCTTGCGTGCGTGGTTTCTGCCTGTCCTTCTTTCTTTTCCTCCTACCGACTCCTCAGCGCTATCTTCTTTCACCGTTACCGTACTCCCCGCCCATCCACCTTAGGCCCTCCCCCACCCGCCGCCAATGGCCCACACGATCACTTTTCAGCGCTCTCGCTTTTTCCACCTTCCTACAGCTGTGTTCTCTTCGCGTTGCCCTCAGCTTCCTCCCTTGCTTTTGTCGCCCTTTTCCATGACTTCCTTTTTCCTCTCTTTTTGCAGACCACCAGGGATGCTGCCCATTCATTCCTTGCCGCCTCCCCCTCAAGTTTATGTAGTGAGAGCTATGTCTCATGTCGCGGGCTGATCCGTCGGCTTCTTTTTTTTTTGCCGTTCGTTTGTTTGGTCCGATCTAGCCCATGGCACTTTGCCAGCGTCCGCCATCGACTGGCGTGACTACTGATGCATTGCTGACATGACGTCGCGCATGTGCACACACACCGTACATACTACATACCTACATACATACCCATTTTGCTATCACTTGTGTATGTACGGGCTGCATGACCAGGCTCTCATGTTCACGTGTTTTCTTTCTTGCCGGTCAATGTGCGCCTATGTTTTCGTGTGTATGCGACAAGGGAGCCTCATTTAAGTCGAAGGGCGGTCTTCTCTTCACTTCGGCCTCCGCGTCACGAGCCAACCGCGTCAAATTCAGCCGCGCCGCGGTCAGACAAGAGACCAGCAGGGCCTAAAACTGCCCCCTTTTCCCTTCTCTCAAAATAGAGTCGACAAGCTTATTGCAAACAATCCCGCTCTCTCCTTCTCTTCGCGTTTTGTTATTAAGGGACTTTTCGCTTGTGTTGCGAGGTCGAGTCAGAGGGAGACACTAAGTGGGGTGATGGTGGTATAGAGATTGCACGCGTTTTTTCTCTTCTGCTCGTGCCGTTGTCTCCTTCCATTCTTTCTTCGTTTGCAAACGCTCTATCTTGCAGTAGATAGAATCCCCTTCACCCCATTAACACCAACGAAAGGAGAATTATCAGACTGACAAGAAGCCACTCGATGAAAAAACGAGGTATTTTTGAGCCGCATCACCTATCACTCTAAATCCGTCAACCTCAAAATAAAAAGGCGCCCATACTTTTTGATTGTTTTTTAAAATTTTTCGTATTTTTGTTGTTTAGCTTTGCTGGCCTGTATGTATCATGTGCGTGTGTGTTACAAATGAGTATTTTTGTACATTCTTTCTTACTTACTCTCACGCAAACTGGAACTATACTTAGGTAAAAATTTCCCGTTCCAACTTCGTTCATGTTCCCGTATTTGACATTGGCATTTGCCGCTTTGCTACTGAACGTTTTTGTTGTGAGATTTATACTCTGTCTTGAAGCACGACCCTTGTACATATAATCGATACGTTTCTTGAATTTACTTACATGAACAATGGTAGCTAAGATTGAGGAATGCAAGTGTATATGTAATGAATAAAAACAAAACGTACCTAGGTCTATTGGTCATTTTATTTTTAATGGGGTTGGTGACGGGGTCAGCAGCAGCAAAAGTAAATAGAGGAAAGAAGAGAACCTGCGGCAGGCAGGCAGCAACAGCAGGCAGGGTTCCTATTTTCGCGCATCCCTCCTCCCGCCAACTTAACGCTGGCGTGAAGTGGCGTTAGTTGCCTGTGACCTACCCCTTTCCTCCCCGTCTCGCGCCTAATCGCGCGAGCGCGACGCCGCGCAAAGTGGACGCGACTTCTACCTGCGCCTAAACTCGCGCCTACTTGCGCCGACGCGAAGTGGCTTCACATCCAGAATGAGGGACTTACATATTTCTTGTACAGTAATTCTGTCGTGTTTTCTGCTTTTGTGAGCTGGTTTTGCTACATACTGTGTTTGGCGTAGCCCTTGTGACTCTTGCATGTTACGTACTATTTGTTGGTGGCAGGATGCTCTTGGCGTCTCTTTTTGGCGTGCCTTTTGCAGGAGTGACGACTCTCTTTTCCAGGGCGACTGATCAACGCCACACACGCAAAATGACACCTGGATGTATCACCATTGGTTCTTTAACCTTTGGGCTGTATGCAGGGTTGGCTACGTTCTAGCTGCAGTATGAATGTGGTTTTAGCCACGCCACCATACAAAATTGCTATGTACCTACTGAGTTGGTCTGGCCCAGGAGTACAGCGGCGGAAACTGGAGACCATTCATACCAATTGCTTCTCATTGTTTTGGTTCTTTTGCTTCACAATGAGTTTTTTGGTGCTTGCCTGGGATTGTGTACCCTTGGATCTCCTCGGGTCTGCCCAGTGCTTTCTGTATGGTGTGCGCGTTTTGTACAGTGTGTTTCTTTTGCTTAGTTACGTTCGTTTCTGACCAGTTTCGTTCAAAGTTGGGCATGTCCCATTTCACGAATGAACGACTACGGCACTGTACATACTGCCTGTATCGAGTTTGTTCAAGTTCCGGATTTTTCTGGTTGTCTAACCTACCGCACAACTTCCTCGCTTGGCCAGCGTGGAACTGTTGTATTGGTGTGAGTGAGTTGAGTACTATGAGAGCGACTGTATATATGTTTTACTTTGGTGTGCTTGCAGCATTCTACAATAGCGCGACTGTGAACAATTCTATCTTCAGTGTGTGACAGTGACTGGTCTCTTGTGTAACAGTGCTTCTTCATGTGTGCCATCGACACCATCACTATTTAGTGTGAAAGTGTGTCTTGTGTGTTAGTGTCCGTCCATTTTCTCTATGGCCTATCTGAACTAACACCCTGGCGCGATTTGCACTAACACATTGGGGATAAGACCATACCAGTCTATTTTTCTGTTCACACCTGTTGCCCACTCACTAGTTCTAGTCGGGTTTTGCTGGCTACAGTAACCCAATAACCCTTCAACTACCCCCTCACATCCTGTTGTCCACTGGTGTTTTATCAAGTGATCAAGGACTCAAGAGATGACTAACAAGTTGATTCCCCTGCCAAGCAAGATCAAGAATTTTTATATGAAGCATGAAAGAAAATTTAGAAGATGCAAGACCTCAAGCCGAGCGAAATCTGTTTTATTAACTGTATAGCTTATATTTTATGTAGTCGTAGCTCGTGCTGTATTGTGTAGTCGTGTCATTTGTGTTATATAGCTTTCTTTATCTTCGCAGGAGCTCAGCATAAAGGGCGGGGATGTGACACTCCTACAAATAACGTACCGTATTTAGTATAGCCTACGATTACTAGTCTGATCACCCCTTGCTCACGAAATTACCATATTTGATTTCCCTAACCCAAACTGTCGATGTTAGGGGTAGTCTGTGCTGTTTTGTCAGTTCGGTTCGTTTGCTCACCTTGCGTGCGGTGGTGTTCTGCCTTGTAAAACCTTCTTTCTTTTACCTGCCTACCGAAGTCTAGTCAACTCAGCGCTATCTATCTTTCACCGTTAGGTGCCTGATAGCTCTGGGCCCGCCTCATCCACCTTAGGTGTGGGCCGCTCCACACGAGCCAGGCACCGGCTCGCCACAGGAGAGTTGAATGAAGTTGTATTTTCGGATGGGGAAATTTTCGGACACATGTCTGACCTCAATGTGCATGCACGCACAGCGACATTTACTGTATTACGTATGAATGTACTGTAGACTACGTATGTATGAAAGACGGTAAAATTCGGACGTTAAAATTTTCGGACAGAATTTTTTATCCGAAAATTTCCATCGTCCAAAAATTTCATCATTTACAGTAATAGATCGGGCCCGTGGGTCAAGTAGGGTTTCAGCATGCAGCAGTGAAAAACCTTTGGGTCCCCCAGGCAGATGCGGATGGGTAAAGCAGGTTTGTAAGCAGAGAAAAACGGTGGGCAAAATCGGAAGTACGGTATCAGGGGACACAGCACCATATTGGTCACATATTCACAGTTTCGTTGACATGAATACTTCACGCTAGCAATCTAAACATGAGCCTGTGAACTGCTCTGCAACTGAAGGTTTTGTTGCTTTTATGCGCGTTTTTTCAGTTTCGTTGACTCTAAGATTTTTAGCAATACGTACTGCACATGGAAATATACTGTACATACAAAAAATTCGTACGGTAAAATTTTCGGACAGAATTTTTTGTTCGATTTTTCCGAAAATTTCCCCCGTCCGAAAATTTCCCCGTTTACAGTAATAGATCGGGCCCGTGGGTCCAGAAAGAAATGAATCTATTGTACAGCTATCAGTACTGTATCTGCTGCAGAACTTCTTTTCAAAATTACCTGCTTTTTCTCTCCTGCCATTTGAGTTGAGATGTTCTTCTTCCACAGCATTCCAGGCATTGTTTTATTGAATCGCTCTTGAACACGCACTCCTTCCAAAAGAGAGTTCTCCTTTTGAATTGCTGTTGAAGATACGATCCTTTCAGAAGAAAATCATTCCCTTTCTCACTGACTATGCACAATTTTTCCCCTGTGATTCTTCAACGCAATAGCGCCGCTGCTCAGCAACAGAGTAAAAGCAGAAAATAACTAGTCTGTGACGTGTCTCAATTTTCGCCGCATTTTTATTTTTCGTATGCAAATTCCACTCTTTAACACACTGTTCTTTTCATGTAAATTATTTTTGGCTCAAATGTCGACATTTCCTATGCAAATTACTCCCCAAACCACATCTTTTATCTTTTTGCCTTATATGCAAATTATTCCCTCTCAGCTCAACTACTTATCCTGTGTTTTCGTCATTTGCCCAGTTCGTCGCGATGGTGTAGGCGATAGAGCGTTCGTCTTCCAATCCTACGGGATTACCCGGGGTGAGGTTCGAACCTGGGTGCGGACAAATTTTTCCCAAAATGTCAACGAAACAAAAATCTTCTAAATGTCAACGAAACTTTAGGTTCTCTAAAACGTCAACGAAACTTCATCATGGGACGTATCGCCGCCACATACGTAGGATCGCCAAATTGAAAATTTGAAATTTGTCCTATACCTACACAGTACGTAACCCTATCCTACAGCATAGTACGTAGGGTCCCTATACCCGTATGATTAAGGCAACCTAACGTGGTAGCCCAAACAGATATAGGTTTTTCGACACAAACAAAATGAGTCTGAGCGGATCATCAAGCATTGACCAGTTGCGCTAAGCCTTTTGGGCGATGGCGAAGCGACCCGGCGGTACTTAGAGAAAGGTTTGACCCGCGAGGTCATCTCGCTATCATCAACAAGTCTTAGCGCAATTAGCGAATACCCACATACACAAAGAATAACCACAAATTCGGTCAGTGTCAGATGTTCCAAAAGTCGCAAAACCAGCCCGACATACATCATCAAAACACGTACGCAACTTTTGGAACACCCAGTACAGTCTTTACCGAGAACGATTTCCGGACAGCCGGCGAAGTCAGCGCCCTCTGCCCGCGTGTACCAGTCGGGACAGCATCCTAACTCCGACTTGGAACAGTGCAATTCCGTCTCCGTTTCGTTCCCACCCTCCGTCGCATTCAGACCGTCAGTCCTGTAGACAAAGAATGCAAAAAAGAATCAGGGAATACTGAAGAATGCTCAAATAAAACAAAAGGCGAAAGGGATGCGTCTCAGGTTAGGAATATGGAAGGAAAGTAGGCATGATTTCATGAACTCTTGATACATTAGCATTTTGGCCGCACGCAGACAAAAACTCACAAAAGAGCAGATGTTCAGAAATTATGTTACAAATGGTATGATATTCAACCCCGTAGTAAAATAGAAAAGGCCGCAAATAATTTATGAACTCCCGATACATTAGTATTTTGGCCGCACGCAGACAAAAACTCACAAAATCGCAGCGCAGCTGCTTGCGCTCCAGAGCAGATGTTCAGAATTTATGTTAAAATTGGATTGGTGATTTCCAACCCCGTAGTAAAATGAAAAAAAACCGCAAAGAATTTATGAAACTTTTGAAACATTAGCATTTTGGCCGCACGCAGGTCAAAGCACACAAAACGCTCCTAATCCAGAAGAGATATACTCAGAAATTATATTACAATTGACATAGTCCGGGTTTCAGCCACAGCAGTAAAATAGAAAAGTTTGCAAATAATTTATGAAACTTTTGAAACATTAGCACTTTGGCCGAACGCAATACGCAAGCCAAAGCACACAATACCGCAATACTCTCCAGAGTGGATGTTCAGAGAACATGATAAAATAGAGAACAAAAGTTTCAACCGAGTAATGCAGAAAAGGCCGCAGAGAATTTATGAAGCTTTTGAAACATTAGCAATTTGACCACCAGAGGAAAATATTTTGGTGAGCAAAAGTGTCAGCTTTGCAATAACGTACAAAAGTCAGCAAAGGAATTCAGAAAACACTTGAAACATTAGCAGAAATATTGCCGAACGATTCTAAACGTTTTGTTCAGCTACGCGCCGGCCGTACGCCCGCAGAGCGTACTTTCTTCCAGTGTGAAACAGCCATTAAGGGTCGTTGTGTTGGCACTGGAAGGAAACGCGCTCGGCGCATACGTGGCTGTCCACGCCTTTGTACGTAGCATTAGGAGTACCATAGTTGCATTCGTATGTTGAGACATAAACGGAAACGCGCCCAGCGCATTTTCTTTTCGTGTGAATCAGCTATTAGACATAGAGAGGGATCGTTCACACTGGAAGGAAATACATCCGGCTGTCCATTACTTTGCATATACGATGGACACGCCAAGGACATTTCCTTTCAATGTGAATCAGGCACTATTACTCACTCATTCAGCATCAGCTCTCCAAGCACATCCGTCGCGTTGACACAGGGCGAAGTGACCATCTCTCCCGTCGCCTCGTTAAAGTAATCGCATTCGCAGCCTTCCTTCAATCAATCAACACGTCATTATTCAACAAGCGAATGAACAAAAGAAAACACACACATACAGTACGCACGACTGCATAGAGAGATGAGTATGTGAAACATGGACAAAAATCCACTGTCTTTCAATTTTACGCAACACGGCTTCAGTTCCATAGCGAACTCATAGTGGTCAGAATACAGTCCATAACCTGCAGAATGCCCTGCAGAACCGCACAACGCGCGGGGTCGTTATCAAATCGACCAACTCAATCGCGACAACGCAACTGGTCCATACTATTGGGTAGTTTGGTACTGTGGGGTAAACCCGGTCACCTAAGCTCCTTTGAACTTCTGTTTCAGCAAACAATGAACCAAATAGCTCATTTTGAAAGAGAGTTCAAGAATCGATTGATGTAAAATAGTATTCGTCTCAATCGGTCCACTGGTTGCTATGCAGCCCTGAAACCTATAGGTGGCCGGATTTTCCAATGGCCGAGTTTACCCCAATAGTAGCCTACAACATAAAAGCTGTACGAACCTTGTCGGGTCCAGTGGCCGCCGTTATTCCGTCGTCACAACATCCGTGTTCAGTAGTGGCACACTCTGCTTCGGTTGCATTCTTGGTATCAGGTTCCGGCTCCGCCTCTCCCGAGCCTTCGTGTTCTACGACGCCGGGACAGCCTGAATGAAATGGGGTAATGTTTCAAGGTGGCCATAACAAGAGCTAAAGAAGACAGGAGAAAGTAATAGAAGCATGGAGCGAGCGGAAAATAACGGAACAAAAATACGGAACGAAAACAAAGGCAACGACACAGGAAAAAGTCATGGACTTCTTGGTTTTGTCGAACCGCGCGTTTTCAAAAAAGTCCATGCTTGTTTGAACTTCCTAATGCATACGCAATTTGATTGTGTTGTTGCATCCTTTATCATCTCTATCATGAAGCAAGCTTGCACTACCAAGGTGACGAGTTTACGAAACCGACATACTGCAGCACGTAGGTACCGAATGCATACAAGCATTATTCGATTCCACTCACTCAAATCAAAGCCAATATTCGTGATAATTTTAGATGCACTCAATAAAAGGGACGGGCAAGAAAATGCCCTAATGTTTCAAAGAAAGCATAAGTAAAACTCCAACTCACGGACTAACAATCAAATCTTCTGATGTCTTCATCCAAACAAAAATTCATACCTTCAAAATCCGCTCCCTGTGCATCCGTGAAATTGTCTAAACAGCATCCGAATTCGCTCCAGCTGCATCCTTCCAGATAAGGCCCAGTTGCAAATGTTGTATTATCCGGGCAGCAGCCATACGTACTGTTTTCGCAAGCTGAAACAAACAAAGAAACAAATCGATAAATGGTATTGACCCGTAGTGCACCCTATTTCTTTTTTTATGTAACGTAAAACTTACTCGGACAGACGTGAGTGTTGCATTCTTGGAAATCCTTCGGTTTGATCGCCTCGTCGCAAAGTTGCATGTCCACCTTGTAGTCGTAGTTGAAGCAGACCACCTTACGAGCTTGCGTCCCACCGGCGCAAGACACAGAACACTTGAAAATAAACAGTATTTTTATAGAAGCGAAAAAAAGGGTTTTTGTGATCGAATAGAAATTGCGATATTTCTTACTATTGTTCACGCCAAACATACATACGTACGTATCAAGAATAAACACACAATACAACAGTAGACCCAATCTGGCAACGACCATACTAACCGCCTGCTGTTTCATCTAACTTTATGAATCTTTTGAAACATTAGCAAACTTTATCGAAATAATTCCTTCCCACTGCGGCAAGACATTCAAATATTTTTCTTGCTATGTTATCTTACACAAAAGAATCAACGAATAAATCGTTGTATTCTCTCAGCGAACAAAATATGGACCAGTTGCGCTGTCGCGATTGGGTTGGTCCATAGCGACCCCGCAGTATCTTAGTGAAAGTTTGGATCGGTGTCTGCAGGGGTCGTCGACGTCATTCGTTGTAAATTCTTCTTTTCACTCGCTCCTTTTCCGTTCCCAGATGACTGAACAACGTTGACATCCCCGTCGGCACCTACTATCTAAACTTACACTAAATACCGCGGGGTCGCCGTCGACCAACCCCAATCGCGACAACCCAACTGGTCCATACGTATGTACCTCTGTCCATGCAGTCAACATCCAAGCGCCTTTGCAAGTTTCCTCGTTGGTGCAGTTGAGTTCTTCCTCAGCTCCGGTTTCAACAGGGGGTCGCAATGCATTTCGTCCATCACCCGTAAAACGCCTTCCTGCAAAAGAATAAACCACAGCATTGATTTTCCCATACACAACCACAACCACAGCATAAACGCGCGATTTTCTGCCCCGTCTACGAGCCATTCTTTTCGCTTTTTGGAAACAAAAGCGGCAGATGAACCATCAAAAAATAAAGTACAATAAAATTTAGGGCAAACAAACCAGGCCACCTATAGCTCTTGGCGAAACATCGAAGACCCAGCGGCATTTTCGTATGGTAACGAAAATAATCGCATGTATAGATAGGCTGAGCAAGGTTGGCAGTGTACGTAAGTCAATAATCAGCCCGGCGTGCGACCCTTTAGTAGTTCTTGCTCTTTTCTTGGTCACTTCTTTGTCTGAGCCATTCACAAACGATGTAATTATCATTCGTATTGTATCATTTTAGACTGTTCAGTTTTCAAATTCAGAGTCCAGTCCGACAAAAAATCAAACATCTCATCATTGTCAATAATTAACTATCAGCCACAATGTGCCAAAGCCTTAACGTACATACCTACTTTAGTCGTACGTACTTAGTCTTATGAACCACTATTTGCGTGATTGGTGGAAAGATGGAGTGACCACTAACGTTGGCATAACTTTTAGTAGCAGCGTAGTTGCGAGAACAGACAAGGCCGGTCAACAGTCAACAAGATATCGATTTTCCTTCACTATGTACGTAACTGCCAACACTGCTCAGCCTATCTATAAGCATATGTTTCATCCATCTCATCCATCATTTTCTCATCTCGAAAAATTAGGATACACCAGGCCACCTAGTAAAGCTCTTGGCGAAACATCAAACATACGAGTTGACCCAGCCGACGTTTTCGTATTAGTAACGAAAATCTTCGTCTGAACTCATACTATTGATGTTTCATCCATTTCATCTATCATTTTCTCACCTCTTTTATGGCGCAGGACGCCAGCCGCGTCTGGTGTCCGTGTCCGCACTTGGTGCTGCAGTCGGACCACTGGGACGTGTGCCACTGGTACTCGCAGGGTACGACAGTGGCGCAGGGTCGCGTGTCGGCGGGTCCGTCGCCTTCGCACTTGTCGGTGGGGTAGAGGCGAGCCGTGGGGTCCTCGCAGCTCACCTCGCGAGTCTCCGTCGTGTCGTTGCATTTGGCGCACTGCAAGAAAACATATTCACCACTTGCGCTTACGCTTCTGTCATAGGATTCATGACCAAGAATAAGCTATCGCCATACCAAAACGGAACGTGGCTCCCAAGGCGGCCCGAATTACCCCTGCCCAACTTAACCGATACTCCATATGCCTGCCTACTCCATTCATTTATGCGCATGCATGCGCATGGAAAAAAGGAGCTCCAGTACCTAAGATGCGCATTCATGCGCATTTATGAGGAACTGTGCGCATAAAAGTCGACTGCCACTTCAAAAATGCGCATGCATGCGCATCTATGTACTGGAGCTCTTTTTTTTCGTGCGCATGCATGCGCATAAATGAATGGAGTAGGCAGGCATATGGAGTATTGGTTAACCCCCGCACTGCCATACTAAGCACAAGTTGACCAAGAAAAATTGATAATCGACAAGTAATTCATACCGATTTTTGTTGGTGAAATCGTTCCACCCATAACCATCGGCGAGCCCGTGGTAATAACTAAGCACTGGACATCCCATAGATGGTTGAGTCCCAGGGCTACTGTGTTACCATCAGGACAACAGCCGAATCTAAAACAAAATCAACAGACAATACTAGTCAACTTTAGCTGGAATCACATGATGATAGATCATTGTACGGGGTAGAGGTGGCCCAAATTACACCCCAGTCGGCCTGAATTACCCCGCACCTCACCTTCCCAGATATTCTAAAGTACTGCGTTCGTATGGCAACAGCGTCATAGACCAGTAGCGTACGTAAGTAAACTAAACTAGTCATGTCTTTTCGGTTAATGTTTCAAAGATATGATAAAGCTGGGCTGATATTTCTGCTTGCTATTCTCAGCAGCATGTTTGTGGCCTAAAATATCAAATCCGTTGATGTTACGTAGTGCGTACGTATGGCAACAGCGTTCGAGACCAGAAGTGTACACAAACTCATTTGTCCTTTCTACTAATGTTTCAAAGATATGATAAAGCTGGGCTGATACTTCTGTTTGTTATTCGTACCAAGAAGTTCTTTGACCAAAAATATCATATATTCGTTCTGTTACGTATTGAGTACGTGTGGCAACAATTAGTCATCTGTCCTTTCTGCTAATGTTTCAAAGATAAGATAAAGCTCGGCTGATATTTCTGATTTTTATTCTTCCCTTAGGAGTACTTGTGAGCCAAAATATCATCTTTGTTCTGTTTACGTATTGTGTACATAAGCCAATAGCGTTCGAGACCAGTATAATGTACGAAAACCAGTTCAAGATAGCCTATGAAAGGCGAGTTTAGCCACCTTTTCTCAGACCGGTACCTGGTCGTATGCCTAATTTAGGCACTAATTTAGGAAAAGGGCGGAGCAGTGAGTAACTGTTGGATGGATGGATGGATGGATGGACACACGATAAGCCAAATAAATGACACTAATCGCATTATTAGCGGATTACTGGGGCACCATCACTGTCAGAGTTTCAAAATTTTCAGAAAAGCAGGCCAAAAATTTTGCGCCTCTAGCCGGCAATATTTGAGGCGGAAAAAGAAAACAGAGGCGCGTTTGCGCCTCAAGTTACCACGTACCTAACCCCCTGCTAAAAGTCCACAGCTGTGACCGAGGGTAGCGGGTTCGATTCCCGTTCGGTTCTATACGTAATTCTCTGCTCCCTTTTCGGGGCCCGGCTATTGCCATACGAACGCGGCACGTGACACGTACTTTGCATATCTGCAGTCGTCGCATCCTTCCTTGTTTGGTCCCCGGGCAGCCGTCGCCCCATCAGCGCAACAGCCGTACTGCGAATATTCGCACGGACATCCTACACACATCACAAAATAATCAACACGTAGGGTAAACCGGGCCATCTATCTATAGTCTGGCCAGAAAGAGTTTGCTATGGGACTCATCACGCAAATCATCCTGTGTAGTTTGCATGTATTTCTGTTACATAGGAGTATATGAAACACAGAAAGAAATCCGCATTTGTGAATCTACAGATTACGTTTTACGCAATGCGCCTTGAATGCCATAGCGAACTCTTACTGGCCAGACATAGCACTGAAGTGAAGGCCGCCCTTTCCTACTACGTGGGTTGTGGATTCACCACGCCAATAAAACGGCTGGGTTTACCCTTTGATACCCTAGTACTTTATTACCTTTTGAAATTCAAGCTCGGTTTAGACTCAGTGATATTGAACGTGCGTATATTTGTGACGCTGAAGTATTTTAGGGCAAGGTTCCATTAGTACGTGCTTTCGATACATAATAATGTATTACGCAAGTTTTTACGAGTACATAAATATTTCAGAGGCGCAAGACAATGATTATTGTGGCAGTTCCATTCACCCCTTTATAAACCATTTGAAACATTAGGTGATCGGCGTACAAACATCAGCCGTTCTGAGAATGAGAAATGACGCCGGCGACCCTGCAGGCACCGATCCAAACTTTCTTTCACTAAATACCGCGATTCCCAAATGCGGATTTCTGTCCATGATTCGTGTACTTCTATTTAGCAGAAGTACATACATGGAAACTACGCAACACGACTTGAGTCCCAAAGCGAACTCTCTCTCTGGCCAGACAATGGACGAGTTGCGGTAACGCGATTGGGTTGATCGATAGATAGCGACCCCGCGGTATTTTTGCGAAAGTTTGAATCGGCGTCTGCGGGGTCGTCGACCTTATTCAATTATCTGGGAGCGGAAAAGGAGCGAGTTAAAAGAAGAATTGACAACAAATGACGTCGATGACCCCGCAGACACCGATCCAAACTTTCACAAAAATACCGCGGGGTCGCTTTCGACCAAACCAATCGCGTTACCGCAAATCGTCAATACAAGCCAATCAAAGGCACTCCCCCCATCCGTACCTTCCCAATTTCGGCCAATGGCCGTGGTCTTTCCGTCGGGACAGCATCCGTACGTTGCTTGGGCGCAGCTCGGCGGGCAGCCGACGAAACCCGGCGCCTCTGCGCTCGTCTTGCCGTCTGGACAACAGCCGTTGCGCGCGTACTGACAGCCGCAGCCTTCGTTGTTGGCACCTGCGAAAAAACATAGCAATTGAGTCATGTAACTTGTAGCATGCTATGCAGGGTACTATGGGGTAAACCCGGCAAACCCTCCTAAGCATTCCCCAATATCAGGAGTAATATAAAAGGGGGAGTGACAAACGGCCGCTTCCATACAAACGGCTGATTTTCACACGCAAAGTTCGAAGCATTCCAGCGGTCGTAGAGAAACAAAACTGGCACCAGTGAATGCGCCGATTCTTCTTCTTTCCAATGGTGTCAGCTTCGTCGAGGTCCGAGGCCTCCTTCCATTTTATTTTTTGCGGGAAGTAGAGGGTACTTTTGAACCTCAATTTTTTCTCGGGGAATGCTCTGGACGGGTATCGCCAGATCTGGCGATGATCGCCAGATCTGGCGATCACGCTGCTTTCGCAAACCAGCCAGCGTGTATCGCCAGATCTGGCGATGATCGCCAGATCTGGCGATCCTCGCAGCGTGCTCGCCAGATCTGGCGATACACGCTGGCTGGTTTGCAAAGCAGCGTGATCGCCAAACTTGGCGATGATCGCCAAATTTGGCGATACCCGTCCAGAGCATTCCCCGAGAAAAAATTGAGGTTCAAAAGTACCCTCTACTTCCCGCAAAAAATAAAATGGAAGGAGGCCTCGGACCTCGACGAAGCTGACACCACTGGAAAGAAGAAGAATCGGCGCATTCAATGGTATCAGTTTTATTTCTCTATGACCGCTGGAATGCTTCGAACTTTGCGTGTGAAAATCAGCCGTTTGTATGGAAGCGGCCGTTTGTCACTCCCCCTTTTATATTACTCCTGCCAATATGTACAGTACATACTTCCTGTTTGTTTGGGGTACATTGGGGTAAATCGGGCGCGTTTATTTGATATCTGTTATTCTGGCCTAAATTTTAGAGCCATTTTGGTGAGTCATTTTAGGGTGCCGTGGGGTAAACCCGGTCACCTAAGCTCCTGTGAACTTGCCGCTTCCAGCAAATGATGAACCAAGCTCACTTGAAAGAGGAGAGTTCAAGGAATCGATTGATATGATTTTGTCTAAATCTAAATCGGTCTACTGGTTGCTGAGATATTCAACCCTGAAACTTATGTGGCAGGGTTCACCCTATAGTGCCCTACATAACCCGGTATCATTCTATACTGTACCTTTCCCCGTGGTTTTCCTATCCGGACAGTATTTGGATCTGGTAGCGATGGAGATGGCCATATCCCCCTTTCAAAATTTCCCCAACTACCCTTCCCCAAGTTCCCAACAACCCTGCATCACTCCGTACCCTACCTTTTGCGGTGGTTTTCCCATCGGGGCAGCATCCGTGTTTGGTGAGGATGCAGGTTGATTCGCAGCCCTCTCCCTCCTCACCCAGTGCCGCCGTCTCTCCATCTGGGCAGCAGCCGAAGTCGCTGTTCTCACACGGGAAAGAAGACCGCTCACAGTCTGCAACACAAACGAGTAGAGAGATTGGCTAATGTTTCAAATGCAGCATAAAGGAATGTGAGAAAACGGGACTTCGATAATCAAGGTCTCGTGGCGTCATACGAAACCAGTAACAAAATGAATGGGATCGCTGTTTTCGTATGAAAATGGGATCATGGGATCGTATTGCGTATGCTGCTTTACGCAACATTTGGAACACCCAGTACAGTCTTTACCGAGAACGATTTCCGGACAGCCGGCGAAGTCAGCGCCCTCTGCCGGCGTGTACCAGTCGGGACAGCATCCGAACTCCGACTTGGAACAGAGCAATTCCGTCTCCGTTTCGTTCCCACCCTCCGTCGCATTCAGACCCTCAGTCCTGTAGACAAAGAATGCAAAAAGAGTCCAGGGAAGTACTGAAGAATGATCATATAACAAGAAGCGATGCTACCTAGATTCAAAATGAGGCAGGGAATTTTGGAGCGATTTTATGAAACTCTTGAAACATTAGCATTTTGGCCGCACGAATACAAGAGCACAAGAAACCCTCCAGACATTATGTTTACAATTGATAAAGGGCTAACTTTGAAGGGGGAGTATATAGTAAAGTGGAAAAGATCGCAATGGAATTTATTAAACTTTTGAAACATTAGCATTTTTCCCGCACACAGACAAAAGCACACCAATCACTTCAGAACTGATGTTCAGAAATTATTATCTTAAAATCGGTACGGGCTCGTCTAGTAAAATAGAAAAGGCCGCAAAGAATTTATAAAACTTTTGAAACATTAGCAATTTCACCGCACGCAGCCAAAAGCACACAAAACCGCAATACGCTCCAAAGCAGATGTGCAGAAAATATGCTACAATTGACATAGAACGATCATGTCCCTTCGAATAATGAACAAACGACCGCAGAAAATTTATGAAACTCTTGAAACATTAGCAATTCGGCCAGGGCAGATATTCAGAAAATATTTGGTGAACAAAGATCTCCATTACCCAACTGACGACGAACAAAAGTCAGCAAAGGAATTCACAAAACACTTGAAACATTAGCAGAATTCTAAATCAGTAGTCGGATTTTATAATATTATTGTTCAGCTAGCTAGGCACTGGACGTACGCCGGCAAAGCGCATTTTCTTTCCGTGTGAATCAGCCATTAGTGGTCGTTGCCACTGGAAGGAAACGCGCTGGCGGCTGTCCACGCACGTAGTATTTGTATGTTGAGTGATGGATGGACACGCGCCCAGCGCATTTCCTTCCCATGTGAATCAGCCATTAGGATTCGTTCACATTGGAAGGAAATACACCCGGCTGTCCATTACTTTGCATATATGATGGGTCTTTCCATGTGGAATGAACAAATTTTTTTTACAAATTGTCCACTACCATCTCCGATTTTGTTGTGCTTTGGCTCACTGAAAGTAGTGTGTAGGACGATGCAACAGGCAAAATTTCAGCCCCTAACTCCCAGTGGTTCCCGAAATATGACCCCTCCAAAGTTGGGGTTCGGAGCTACTCGGACCGTAAACGGGTGATCTTCGAGCTCAGTTATCTCAGCTCCCAATGCAGGGAATGGTAGCTTGTGACATACCATTCGAAAGCTTTTGATCTGCTCTATATTTCTGTTCCTACTGCAAAATGCTCTATCTGTAACCCATTTTGAGTTATTTGAATTTCTAGATGTCAACATCAGTTTTCTCAAATACTGTACAACAGGTAATTTTCGGACTCACTTAATTTTCGGACTTCGGACCAGACAAATAGCGTCCGAAATTTAATGGGTCCGAACTTTTTGTATGCTAAATAGTTTTTTTGCAAATCAACACAGTGTATCTTACTGATATCTACTACTGCTTATGGTACACGATTCAGCATAAACAAAAGCTCGACAATTATTTTAGCAGTACCTACCTACACATCTGCTTCCTTGCGGACCATACATACAGACGTGCATACGTACATACTGTACATAGTACCTACATACGTACGTATGTACAGCTTCTAATAGCAGTACGGTTGCCGTCGTACGGCAACTGCTAGACCTTTGCGTCCGAAAATTAATGGGTCCGAACCAGTCGACCCCCCTTCTGTCCGAAAATGAAGTGCGTCCGAAAATTACCTGTTGTACAGTACCCCATCTGAAATGTTGATTTTTGAGTCAATTTTTGGCATCAGCACACCTTGTTTACCCTATATATGAAGTTTTTGTTTTGTTTATCGCACCATAAGCCACAGAAATAGCCAAAAATGACCAAAATGGTTCTCGCGGCCGTGTTAGTTTCCATTGCTGTATGATGAAATTTTCATGAATGTATGTGCGCATGACATTGTCTTTGTATTGGTGTACTTTCTGAAGGTTGTACTTTTATGCCTTGAGTGGTCTACTTGTTTCAGATGGCTGCCAGAAACCTTTCTGAGCTTCATCAACAATACTCTCATTGATAAATACCCTGCAGTTGACTCAGCATTGGGCAAAATATATGTACAAACTGTGTTACAAGGCTCACAGCAGAGGAAAAAGGCTGAAGATGATCTGTAAAACAGATGGAACAGATGATGGAGCGAGCTCTGTCATCGTCATCATCTGTTCCATCTGTTTTACAGATCATCTTTGGCCTTTTTTCCTCTGTTGTGAGCCTTGTAACACAGTGTTACATATCTTTTGCCCTATACAGAGTTTAACTGAAGGGTATTTATCAATGAGAGCCATCTGGCAGCCATCTGAAGCAAGTAGACCACCCAAAACATAAAAGTACAACATTTAGAAAACACATAAATAAAAAGAAAAGTTCACACGCATGAACATTCATGAAAATTTCATCATACAGCAACTGAAACTAACACGGCCGCGAGAACCATTTTGGTCATTTTTTGGCCATTTATGTGGCTTATTGTGCGATAAACAAAACAAAAACTTCATATATCTACTAACAAAGGAGCGCTGTGTGTGTGTCTGTGTGTGTGTGTGTCTGTCTGTGATGCGATAAACTCACTCAGTTTTGCGCCACAGCCTTCACCATGGCCCCTTCACTTATAACCCCAGGGGCCCCGGAACCCCTTCTCTTTTTTCCCCGCCCCCCCCCATCATCTTTCAACCCCCCTCTCCTCTTCTTTTATCTCCCAATATCGATCGATAATCGATATTTCAGTACTAAAAGGCGCAGATTCACTATAGACTCATCAGTTTTGCAGCTACATTGTTCGGCAATGGCTCTTTCGATAGCGTATGACCCTGCGATCAGCCGATCACAATAATCGATCGATAATCGATATTTCAGTACTAAAAGTGCGCAGATTCACTGTAGACTCATCAGTTTTGCAGCTACATTGTTCGGCAATGGCTCTTTCGATAGCGTATGACCCTGAGGTCGCAGGAAGGCCTTCGATTTTTGATCTGATCAGCCGATAACAATAATCGATCGATAATCGATATTGCAGTATTAAAAACTCGCAGAAACCAAACGACGCAGGTTTTTCCGCGAGTGTTTGCAAACGGTCACGCCAAAAGTGCACGAGGCTAAAGCGCGAAATGTGCAAATGGTTGCCAGATCTGCAAAAGGGTTGCCAGGTTGCTAGATGCGAAAAGGGGCGCAGGCCTGCAAAAGGATTGCTACATGCGCAATTTTTGCCTGATGATGTGCAAAATGGTTGCCAGATGCAAAAACAGGTGCCAGATCTATGACAAAAAAGGGTTACCAGATCTGCAAAAGGGTTGCCAACTCTGCGATAGGGTTGCCATAAGTGCAAATTTTTGCCAGATGCTCAAAATGATTGGCAGATGCGCAAAAAGTTGCCAAATTGCAAAAGGGTTGCCAGAGCTGCAAAAGGGTTGCCAGATGCATAGATATCTTTTACTGTGCGAAGTGAAAGGGCACGTAGGGTAAACAAGGTGTGCTGATGCCAAAAATTGACTCAAAAATCAACATTTCAGATGGGGTATTTGAGAAAACTGATGTTGACATCTAGAAATTCAAATAACTCAAAATGGGTTACAGATGGAGCATTTTGCAGTAGGACCAGAAATATAGAGGAGATCAAAAGCTTTCGAATGGTATGTCACAATCTACCATTCCCTGCATTGGGAGCTGAGATAACTGAGCTCGAAGATCACCCGTTTACGGTCTGAGTGGCTCCGAACCCCAACTTTGGAGGGGTCATATTTCGGGAACCACTGGGAGTTAGGGGCTGAAATTTTGGCTATTGCATCATCCTATATACTACTTTTAGTGAGCCAAAGCTCATCAAAATCGGAGATGGTAGTGGACAACTCGTTTGTTGATTTCACATAGAAAGACCCACCGAATATCGAGCCAAGGATGGACAAACCGAGCGCATTTTCTTCCAATGTGAATCAGGCACTATTACTCACTCATTCAGCATCAGTTCTCCAAGCACATCTGTCGCGTTGACACAGGGCGAAGTGACCATCTCTCAAGTCGCCTCGTTAAAGTACTACTCGAATTCGCATCCTTCCTTCAATCAACCAGCACATCATTATTCCACAAGCGAGTAATGAAAAAAGAGAAAACACACACTATTCACGAGTTTCGCTAAGCGCGAGTAGCGCGACGCTGATCAAAAGTTGCACTGAAAGTCACGGTTAGTCTAGTCAGACGGGTCAGCTCGCGACCCAGCACTCGCGCTTTTAGCGAAACTCGTGCATAGAATAGTCTAGCCACGAAGACCATACCGCACACAACGTTGTACGGATATACGTGGATATATACATACGTACAGTACCTACTGTATGGACGAGTTGCGCTGTCGCGATGGGGTTAGTCGACAGTGACCATTTAGTGAAAGTTTGGATAGGTGCCGTGCCGACGGGTATGGCAACGTTATTCAGCTTTCTGGGAGCGGAAGAAAAGGAACAAACGACGTCGACGACCCCGCAAGCAGCGATCCAAATATTCACTAAATACCGCGGGTCGCTATCGACCAGCCTCATCGCGACAACGCAACTGGTCCATAATCCATACTATTGTGCAGTAGGGTACTGTGGGGTAAACCCAGCCACCTAAGTTCCTTTGAACTTGCTGTTTCAGCAAATGATGAACCAAATAGCTCCTTTGAAAGACGAGAGTTCAAAGAATCGAATGATATTACATTTGTCTCAAACGGTAGATTGGTTGCTGAAATATGATGCCCTGAAACTTTGGGTAGCCGGATTTCCCCATGACCGGGTTTACCCCATGGTACCCTTCAAGATAAAGCTGTACGAACCTTGTCAGGTCCAGTGGCTGCCGTTAACCCGTCGTCACAACATCCGTGTTCAGCAGTGGCACACTCTGCTTCGGTTGCATTCTTGGTATCGGGTTCCGGCTCCGCCTCTCCCGAGCCTTCGTGTTCTACGACGCCGGGGCTGCCTGAAATGAAACGGGGTAATGTTTCAAGGTAGCCATAACAAGGGCAAGCAAGGAAATGAACGTCGATGGGTCGATGCTCAATACTCAGAAGTGAGGCAACAAGAGCTAAAGCTAAATAACAAACAACGAACTGGGAGGGAGTCTCTCGAGGTAAAATAAAATAATAAATAACGGAACAAAGACGATGGTGACGTCAAAATCATGGAATTCTTCGCTTTGTCGCACCCTGGCACATCTGGCAAATTTTCCTTCTCGACTGCAGCACGTAGGTACCCAATCCATACATGCATTATTCGATTCCACTCACTCAAATCAAAGCCAATATTCGTGATATTAATTTAGATGCACTCAATAAAAGGGACGGGCAAGAAAATGTCCTAATGTTTCAAAGAAAGAATAAGATAAACTCCAACTGAAGGTACAAACAATACCCACAACAGCTTCTTTTTCCCAAAAAAAATTCATACCTTTAAAATCCGGTCCCTGTGCATCCGTGTAATTGTCTGGGCAGCATCCGAATTCGCTCAAGCTGCAGCTACTGCACCCCTCCAGATAAGGCCCAGTTGCGAACGTGGTATTATCGGGGCAGCAGCCATACGTACTATTTTCGCAAGCTGAAACAAACAAAGAAATCGATCAAAAGTATTGGACGAAATGATTCCAAAAACGATCACAATAATGCAAATAGTATGGACCAGTTGCGTTGTCGCGATTGAGTTGGTCGATAGCGACCCCGCGCGATATTTAGTGAAAGTTTGGATAGGTGCCTGCGGCGTAAAAGCGTCATTTGGCGTCAATTCTTCTTTTCACCCGCTCCTTTTGCGCTCCCAGATACTCTAACTGAACAACGTTGACATTCCCGTCGGCACTAGTGGTGTAAAAAAGTAAATTTACCGTGTGCCTTCTACCGCGGTACTGGCAAAAATCTCGTCAAAGGTACTGTAGTATCAAGGGGTAAACCCGGCCGGTATTACTGGCGAGGAAAGGCCTCCCGCGAAAAAGAAAGTCTTTCAGTACGAGATGGCCGGGTTTACCCCAGAGTACCCCATGTCGGAACCGCAAAGCGAACAGCCGTGTAGGGAGGGACCGACATGGGGTAATTCAATTACCTGGAATTACCCAACACCTATAGTTAACCCATACTTAACATGACCTGCACAACTGCTACTTTGCGCGCACGAGTTCGCACTGCACAAAGTAGCAATTGTGCCGCCAATATTCAGTATGGGTTAAACAGACGAATATTCCTTTACCTTTTCCACAGGTGACACTGCAAGACGTCCATGCTCCCGGCTGGTACAGAAACGGTACTTCCTCATCAAGTGGCACGTTGTACTCGTACTCGATTCCCGTTGCACTGTCAGATCGGTACAGAAGCTGAAAAACATATAGCGAAATGAGCTAATGTTTCAAAGTTTACATTTAGCAAGAGGCTCGACTATGAGCGTTGATAGTTTGATCAGGGCTTGGCAAAATTTTTATTTTAACTTTATTTTTGTAAATATCAATCCGGCTTGGTCCTATTCTCTCTTCCTTTCGAAGCATCGAGCGTAAACAAAATAACGACCCTGTCCTGTGAGAATCGAACACACACACCATCGGCACCGAACGAACTCATACACATCAGTGGTGTCCGATGGTTATGGAAGGGCCTTATACGTGAAGTGAGAGCCAGTCAGAAGTTCGATTCCCGTCAGGTCCAACACAGGTGTTGGTGGTTGGTTGGTGCCCAACAATACATATATAATACATATAGCGCGGGATAATTTTTGTCCGGGGGGTAATTCAGGCCGGGGTGCCGTGGGGTAATTCGGACACAAAGGGCGGGGTAGTGCAGTTCCGTTCACCCCTTGCATCTATCTGCAAGTATAGGAAAATATCGAACAACGTTGCCATTGTCCTAAAAACTACAGCACTATTCTGAATTCAAACATACATATGCAACCTCAATAAAAAGGACAAATTTCTCCCGAGCCCCAACCCTGCAATACCCTACACTTTTTCTATTTTCCCCAGGCTCGAATTAGCCCGCACTACCCTTCACTTTTTCTATTTTTCACGGGCCCAAATTACCCCGCACTTGCCTACACTTTTTCTATATCTCCCGGGCACAGATTACCACGCCTTAGCCTACACTTTTTCTATTTTCCCCGGGCCCGAATTATCCCGCACTACCTTCACTTTCCTAGTTTTCCTGGGCCCGAATCCACTTTGGACCCACCCTCGCATTCTGCCACTACTGATCATTTTTTTCTAGCTTCAGCCTGCTATAGAGTGCCTCTCTAGAAATGCACCTTAGCCACCTTTTTTATGGTCCAGCAGCCGTTTTCCAAACATATTGAGCCTTCCGCATTACGTTGCTGACCAGTTTAAAATTTAACCCCTCCTGTATGCTGAGATACGGCTGCTGGTAGGCCCAAATTGCCCCTCACGTGCACGCCACTTTTTTCAAAAGTTCTTACCATCATTCTACTCCATTTTCTTCGCTGATTTCGATTTGGGGCATGCCCCTTCGATATTGTGATAAATAACCACAAAAATTGACGAAAATGATCAAATTAGCCAAAATTACCTCGTTTTCGACTATATCATGGCAAATTGATCAAAATTTCGAAGGGGCATGCCCCAAACCAAAATCTGCGAAGAAAATGGAGTAGAATGATGGTAAGAACTTTTGAAAAGCAGGCTGAAGCTAGAAAAAAATGATCAGTAGCTGTGATGGGTCCCGCCACGAATGCGTCTGCAAGAGTACGGTAACGACGAAGCGCGCAGCTAGCAGAAGAAACGAAGAAAAGAAGAAACAAAAAAGCTGCGCGCTTCGTCGTTACCGTACTCTTGCAGACGCATTCGTGGCGGGACCCATCACAGCTAGTGGCAGAATGCGAGGGTGGGTCCAAAGTGGATTACCCCGTACTACCCTACACGTTTCAATTTTACTGTTCATCAATTCGCATGCATACCGCAACAACAATCTCCTCTGTCAGCGGTCCTTTAGCGCTGAGTTTTTCAAACGCCAACCCGTTTTCCTTCCTCCTTTCGTAGACGAAATGGGTACCGGCGATTTGCAGCGTTCGTGCCATTTCGATTTTGAAATGCCCGTTCAGAAACCAGTGATCAGAAGCATTACGGACGGCTGAAAAAAACAGAAAGAAGATACGTTACATTACGACAAGAAGCAGCAATGAAAGAACAGAATGTCAACCAAACTTTATCATTTCTTTGAAACATTAGCCGATAGGAACTACTAGTGATCAGAACCGCTATGTACAACTGAACAAGCAGCTTATAAAAAGGCAACCATTCTAGGTGTGAGTGGAGGAGTCTGAAGGGCTGATATTAATAATTAGCAGCCGTTTGTCCTGAGGGCCAAACAGGAGTGAAGCCCTTACAATTAGCAGTAGTAGAGGCTGGTGTGCTGTCTTTTGGAAGTAGAGATGCTGTCTGAGCGGCAGATATTAATGATTACCAGCCGTTTGTCCTGAGGGCCAAACAGGAGTGAAGCCCTTACAAGTAGCCGTATGTAAGGGCTGATGTAGTGATGTTCCAACGGCTCTTGCGGGTACTAGGTAAGTAAAAAGTAATTACCTAGCACCGCTCCCAGGTCAGGTAAGTAAAAAGTAATTACTGTGGAAGATCTGGGCAGCTCTGAGTAAAAAGTAAAATCTGCTGAAAAGTGAAAGTAAAAAGTAAGTAAAAAGTAAAGTTTACCCATAAAAAATAAGGAAAGCTCATCAAAAGTACTCAGTAAAAAAGTAAATTTTCGGCCCAGTTATGAAAGTTTATGTTTACTTTGGTGAAGGCTTCGCGAAAAGCCACCTTTTTTGGTACTCATAATGCTGTAGCAGAATGCTAGTGAAGGAAAATCTGACAGGTTTTCAAGAGAACATGTGCTGAACCTCGGCAAAATCAACTGCCCACTAGCTTTTACTGCGCTTATGCATGGCAGTAAAAAGTAAAGTAAGTAAAAGTACTTTCTTACTGAAGCAAAAGTACTTAGTAAAATATCTGAAAACAAAAAGTAAAAAGTAAAATTAGGTAAAGAGATCTGAGCTGCGGCAGCTAAAAAGTAAAGTAAAAAGTACTTTTTGCCCAAAATATGAGAAAGTACCTGGAAAAAAGTACTAAGTAAAGTACTTGGAACATCACTAGGCTGATGAATGGTAGTAGAAGAAAGAGGATGCGTGCGGTATGGAATGGAGAGTTGATTGAAGTTGTATTTTCGGATGGGGAAATTTTTGGACACATGTCTGACCTCAATGTGCATGCACGCACAGCGACATTTACTGTATTACGTATGAATGTACTGTAGACTACGAATGTATGAAAGACGGTAAAATTCGGACGTTAAAATTTTCGGACAGAATTTTTTATCCAAAAATTTCCACCGTCCAAAAATTTCATCATTTACACTAATGGATCGGGCCGGTGGGTCAAGTAGGGTTTCAGCATGCAGCAGTGAAAAACCTTTGGGTCCCCCAGGCAGATGCGGATGGGTAAAGCAGGTTTGTAAGCAGAGAAAAACGGTGGGCAAAATCGGAAGTACGGTATCAGGGGACACAGCACCATATTGGTCACATATTCACAGTTTCGTTGACATGAGTACTTCACGCTAGCAATCTAAACATGAGCCTGTGAACTGCTCTGCAACTGAAGGTTTTGTTGCTTTTGTGCGCGTTTTTTCAGTTTCGTTGACTCTAAGATTTTCAGCAATACGTACTGCACATGGAAATATACTGTACATACAAAAAATTCGTACGGTAAAATTTTCGGACAGAATTTTTTGTTCGAATTTTCCGAAAATTTCCTCTGTCCGAAAATTTCCCCATTTACAGTAATAGATCGGGCCCGTGGGTCCAGAAAGAAATGAATCTATTGTACAGCTATCAGTACTGTATCTGCTGCAGAACTTCTTTTCAAAATTACCTGCTTTTTCTCTCCTGCCATTTGAGTTGAGTTGTTCTTCTTCCACAGCATTCCAGGCATTGTTTTATTGAATCGCTCTTGAACACGCACTCCTTCCAAAAGAGAGTTCTCCTTTTGAATTGCTGTTGAAGATACGATCCTTTCAGAAGAAAATCATTCCCTTTCTCACTGACTATGCACAATTTTTCCCCTGTGATTCTTCAACGCAATAGCGCCACTGCTCAGCAACAGAGTAAAAGCAGAAAATAACTAGTCTGTGACGTGTCTCAATTTTCGCCGCATTTTTATTTTTTGTATGCAAATTCCACTCTTTAACACACTGTTCTTTTCATGTAAATTATTTTTGGCTCAAATGTCGACATTTCCTATGCAAATTACTCCCCAAACCACATCTTTTATCCTTTTGCCTTATATGCAAATTATTCCCTCTCAGCTCAACTACTTATCCTGTGTTTTCGTCATTTGCCCAGTTCGTCGCGATGGTGTAGGCGATAGAGCGTTCGTCTTCCAATCCTACGGGATTACCCGGGGTGAGGTTCGAACCTGGGTGCGGACAAATTTTTCCCAAAATGTCAACGAAACAAAAATCTTCTAAATGTCAACGAAACTTTAGGTTCTCTAAAACGTCAACGAAACATAATCATGGGACGTATCGCCGCCACATACGTAGGATCGCCAAATTGAAAATTTGAAATTTGTCCTATACCTACACAGTACGTAACCCTATCCTACAGCATAGTACGTAGGGTCCCTATACCCGTATGATTAAGGCAACCTAACGTGGTAGCCCTTACGGCGCCGTAAGGGCAAAAACAGAAAACGAAGACAATATTTTATGTCAATTCCACGTGTCGTCCCCTAGCCCAACAACATACTATTTATTTTTTTGCTACGTACACTACGTATTATCGTGCTTCTTTGGAAATAGGGTAACATGGGGTGAACCCGCCCATGGGTAAATCCGCCCGCCTAAGGGTTCCGGGCTGTGTATCTCAGGAATCAATGGACCTATTGAAACAGCTAGGATATCAATCGATTCCTTGAACTCTCCTCTTTCAAATGAGCTATTTGGCATATCATTTGTTGAAACATCAAGCTCACGGGTTCACGTTTTTCAACAAGAGGTCGAAAATGACCAAACTTTAGATGTTGCGCAAAAACACCCTGTATGTTAAAAATAAACACCCGGTATGTGGGGGGCAAGGAGGCATGGTGCCCTACCCCCAGGCGAAGTTTCAACCAATTCGCCCCACTGGTACTGGAGATATGGCAAAAAACAATTTCAGTACTTAGTGGGGTAAATGCGCCCACCCAACTCCTGTACTAAAGTATAGGGTAAACCCGCCCACCTGATCAGCTCAAACTACTGCAATCCTAAGCAGCTGTCATATCAGTGCACAATCACATAGGAAAGTGCGTTCAGCTAATCTTACAATATTTTCTTACGATTTCTCAAGCGAAAAGACGTTCATGCAAATTTTTTTAAAATTTTATGGGTGGGCGGCTTCACCCCCCAGTACTGAAAGGTTAGTTTACAGCAAAGTAGTCCCATTCATACCACTTATTACCTACCTTAAAACTATCTAGTTGGCTAATTGGTAGCTGTTATTCAAGGTTATTGCTTCTGCTTCTTTTATAACATGCCAGAATGATACAGAATAGCCCGGGCAGCCTCAAATTAGCCAAAATCATGGGTGGGCGGGTTCACCCCCAGTACTGAAGAGATGGGCTGTCACTAGAGTTGTCTCATTCGTGCCCTTCATGCATCAGGCAGAAATATTTTAGTCAGTTATTTTTTTTAATTACTGGCGTTGGAAATAAGCTTGGCTTCCATCTTGAAAAAACGGCCATAAAAATATAGCTTGGTCAGCCTGAAAATGGCCTAAACCTTAGGCGGGCGGGTTCACCCCCCAGGGCTCGTGTTTTAGCGACAGCTGAAATTGGCCATAACTCTCTAAAGACGTTCAGCAGTAGAGCCGTACTTTGCACTTTTAACTAAGGCCTAACCAGGTATATTATGCCATGTGATTTTGTTTTGGTTCAGCCATTGGTTCCAGAGAACTGCTTAGGGGGGCGGGTTCACCCCATGTTACCCTACACTGTAGGAACATTTTTCACGGTCCGGGGGTATTTCTCCGTACATGTTGAAGCTTCCGCGTCACTTTCCAGGCCGCCGTTCCATTGAGAATCTCCTGGAAAAAGAGATATTTCACTTGGTAGGCCAGTTGTGCCCCTCACGTGCCAGCAACTTTTCCCCAACAATCTTACCAGCGATCGACGCCTCTTATTTCGTAGAATTCCGTTCTGGCCATGCCCCTTCGATATTTCGACATAAATATATTGAATTCGTCGATGAGAAAATTGCGAGTTCCTTTTCTTTTTTCTTCCGTTTTTGGCGAGCCCGCACGCGACGGAGCACGTACTCCTAGAGCGCGCGCTCCAGCTTCGCTGCGCTCTAGGAGTACGTGCTCCGTCGCGTGCAAGAAAAAGAAAAAACAAAGGAAAAACAAAAAGGAACTCGCAATTTTCTCATCGACGAATTCAATATATTTATGTCGAAATATCGAAGGGGCATGGCCAGAACGGAATTTTATGAAATAAGAGGCGTCGATCGCTGGTAAGATTGTTGGGGAAAAGTTGCTGGCACGTGAGGGGCAC
Source organism: Epsilonema sp. ZAB3_2 (assembly GCA_030247985.1). Classification (NCBI taxonomy): domain Eukaryota; kingdom Metazoa; phylum Nematoda; class Chromadorea; order Desmodorida; family Epsilonematidae; genus Epsilonema; species Epsilonema sp. ZAB3_2. Next base: position 32,977 of record JASAMW010004794.1, read on the forward strand.
AACTGGCCTACCAAGTGAAATATCTCTTTTTCCAGGAGATTCTCAATGGAACGGCGGCCTGGAAAGTGACGCGGAAGCTTCAACATGTACGGAGAAATACCCCCGGACCGTGAAAAATGTTCCTACAGTGTATTTTCAAAGAAGCACGATAATACGTAGTGTACGTAGCAAAAAAATAAATAGTAGCAAAAATCTGCCTGACTTTATTATTTCTTTGAAACATTAGCTGAAAGGAATAAGTCGAAGCGTTAGCACTTACGTACTCCAGCAAAACAAACTAACATGATATGATATTTTTTGGAGTAGGTAGCAGCTAACAAACTAGAGGTCACATTTGTTGGCCCAACTTTATCACTCTTCTAAACATTAGCTCAGATAAATTCAGCTAAACAGTAGCTCATCACCCCGGTTTACTCTACCGTGTTTGGCGAAAATAGGCTCGCTCTACTCAGTTTCAACTTGTAGAGCTAACGCGAGACAAATGACACCTGGTAGAGCAAGAAGAATATGGCACAGTACAAAAGCCACTTCAAACTTGCAAAATTGACTGAACGAATACACCATTATATATTAAGAAAAAAAAAAATTTTTTTTTTATAAAAAAAAAAAATAAAAAAAAATTATACCCCCCCAAAAAAAAATATGGACCAATTGCGCTGTCGCGATGGGGTTGGTCGAAACCGACCCTGCGGTATTCAGTGCAAGTTTATGTAAGTGCCGATGTCTACGCTTTTTAGTCATCTGGGAGCAAAAAAAGAAGAATAGACAAAAAATGACGTCGGCGACCTTGCAGGCATCGATTCAAACTGTCACCAAACACCACGGGATCGCTATCGACCAACTCAATCGCGACAACGAAACGGGTCCATAAAGCCCAAATATTTCTACTTACCCAGGTAATTATTCGTCGCTCTCTTTTCCTCCACAGTTATCATGGTAGCTCCCTCGGGTATGGTGACGATATCGTGATAGGCCTTCGCTTCCAGTCCCCGTTTATTGAAGGAGCCCTGGACGGTCTTGCAAGTATCTCCGTCCCCCTCGCACACGAGGCATTTGTCCAGTTTGGCCGTGGAACCGAGCATACCGTCGCATCCTACCGGCTACAAAGCACAAGGATTGCACAATAACAGGAGGGCACGTCGATAGCTGAGTGGTTAGAAAGGGGTAAACCCAGAGGTTCGATTCCTTGACTGGACAGGATAGATACGCGGCTATGAACATCATGTTTTCAAAATAACAGGAGGGTATGTCGGTAAACTGAATGGTTAGAAAGAAATAAAGTCGGAGATTCGATTCCAATAAACACAAGGTTTACAAAATAACAGGAGGGAACGTCGATAGCTGACTGGTTAGAAAGGGGTAAAGCCGGAGAGGTTCGATTCCTAGGCCGAACAGGACCAGATAAAATAGTCCGTCCCTATAGCTCAGCGGTAGTCGGCGCTCCCACGGGGTTCAACTCCCACCGCTCACCCAAGTTTACCCCGAAACCGTCCCCATAGCTCAGTGGTACGAACAGTCGGCGCTTCTGTGTCGTGGTTCAATTCCAGGTTCGCCCCAAAACTGCCCCCCGGCCCCCATAGCTCAGTGGTAGTCGGCGCTCCCCAATTCATTCGGGTTCAATTCCCCCAAAGGCCCACCTACCAGACAGAGTCCTTCAACGCAGACATAATTGGATATGGGATCGCATCGGGTTCCGTCTGTCACTTGGTCCTTGAACTTGTAGAAGAAGCTTTCGCCGTCCGGTTGACAATTGAGTTCGCATTTGTTCTTGCCTGCAAAATAAATACATAGGGTAGCAATGGGGTAAATCCAGCCATGGAAATATCCAGCCACCTATGTTTCAGGGCAGCAACCAAAGGACCGACTGAGACAAGTATTGCAGCAATCGATTGTTTGAATTTCAAAAGAGCTATTTGGTTTGCCATCGGCTGAAATAGCAAGTGCAGAGGAGCTTAGGTGGCCGAGTTTACCCCGCGGTACTCTAACAAAATTCTAATGATACCTAAACAAATAAACTAGAGATGCCGCGATATATCGATATCGATATCGAATTAGTCGATATATCGAAAATTTTTCTGGTATCGATATCGATATCGTATCGAATTTCTAAATTTTGGAAGTATCGATATCGATCTCGATATCGGCCTTTTTTCAAAAAGCAATATCGATATCGATATCGTATCGAAATTGGGCAAAAGTAAAATATCGATATCGATCTCGATATCGACCATTTTTTGCAAAAAAATATCGAAATTTCGATGCGCTTGCAGCGCCTTTTTTGGCCAAAAATTAGCTCGCGCTACCTATGATTCAGTGAAAATTTTCTCCACCCAAGTACATGTATGCAACCTTGACAGGTTGTGGTGAGATGATGATGTCATACTGTAATGTTTCATATATAGCCCCCTCATGTATAGCCCCCAAATCGGTCACTAATGCTTGCTCTCATGTACAGCCCCTATTTTGAACCACAAAAAGCAGGGGAAATCAAGCGTTTTTCTACTAAAAACAGCGTTTTTGAGGTGATTCAGTGTTTTGAGGTGCTTTTTGTGGCCATCAGTCAGATGTTTTTGATTGCCTAACTTGAAAAGTTGATTGTGAGTTGGCTGACATAGCTTCTTAATTACTCAAACCTACCTTCGTATAGTGTACAACAACTTTATTGGTGCGCCATGAAGAAATTTTGATCTTATTTTTAACCATTTTCAAAATATCGATATCGATCTCGATATCGAGTCGATATTCTGCCCAAAATATCGATATCGATATCGATATCGACCGTTTGAAAATTTTAGATATCGATATCGATATCGTATCGAATTTCCAAAAGTTTGAAATATCGATATCGATCTCGATATCGGTCATTTTACAAAAGGTAGTATCGATATCGATATCGATATCGATTTTCTGACAGTTCTGATATCGCGGCATCTCTAAAATAAACAGTAATAAGCAAGCACAGAAAAAAGATTTTACCTCGAAAATACTGTTTCCACTTTTTTGTAGTATTTTCCTTCCAACGGTTTGTCATTGTACTCTTCGCATTTGCTGGGTCCGAAAATCTGCTTCGTTAGTGCAAGCCTGCAATCGCAATCAACATAAATTTATGCAGGAATCAATAATCGAAACCGCATGAGGCATGATGAACGTACAACAACTAACTACAGCAACAACGCGGTTTGTTTCATAGCAGCTTGAAACATTAGACCAAAAGAATCCGCGTTTAGTGCAATTGCAATTTTAACACTAATTTAACAATGCAGTTTGTTACATAGCAATTTTGAAACATTAGACCAAAAGCCGTCGCGCATAGTTCCAGTTCCAGTTCCAGTAGATGGGGTGCAGGGCTTCAGTCATGATCCACCCCGCTCTGCTCAGGCCGAATTGAATTTCTACCCATTGCAGGACCCCTGAGAACCAGTCTTGCTCAGTACCTCCCCAGACTCTTGATGAGTCTGAGGAGATCCTGCCCACTCAGGCCACGGATGTCCTCAGCTGTGAGGCTGTCCACACCCATGGCCTGGATCCTTTGGTAGCTCAGAGCTACACACTCCCCCAAATGGTGGAGTGCTGTTTCATCCTCCTCCTTGCATAGGGGGCACATTGAATCAGGTGCCACACCTATGGTGAAGAGGTGTCTTCTCACAGAGCAGTGGCCTGTCAACAGTCCCACTACTGTGCGAAGTCTTGCCCTTGGAAGCTGCAGGAGACACCGGGCTCGCTTGAGGTCAATCCCCCCAAGCAGCTCCTTAGCCTGCCTGCATCCAAGGGCCCCCTGCCAGTGGACAGTGTGCTGCTGCCTCAGTCAGACACTAAGTGCCTGTTTGACCACAGACAGTGCAACACCCACCCCTCCCTCCTTCTCTTCCTCCTCCAACTCAGAGCATGAAGCCTCTTTTGCAAGGGCATCTGCTGCCTCATTGCCCTCCACACCCACATGGGCTGGAACCCATGTGAGCTGAACTTCACTGCCTTCTGCAAGCCTCTGCAGAGCCTGGAAGCATCTGACCACAAGGGTAGAGCTCACCTTAGGCTGTGCTAAGGCCTGCAGGGCAGCCTGACTATCTGAGCAGATTCTGACTGATCTGCCCCCAACCCCAAGCTCCTCCAGCCTTTCAACACAGGCCAGAATAGCCCACACCTCTGCCTGTGGCACAGTAACATGAGACCTGAGAGGGATACTAAGACCCTCCCCCAGATCCCCCAAGTGCACCCCCGCTCCTGAGGACCCATCTACACGGGATCCATCTGTGTAGACATACACAGACCCTGTGGATGGGAGTGCCCCACTCAGCCATTCCTCCCGTGGAGGAAAGCACACCTTGAACTGCCGTCCAAAGGTAAACACAGGCAGGCACCGGTCACTTGGGAGTTTCATGATAGGGAACTCCCCCATCATGTCACCCTTCAAGCAACAGTGCCCCACCTCTGTGCCCCCTCTGCCCCATGCCCCAGCCTTGACCAGCCGGTAGCATGCAGCCCTTGCCTCCCGTAGGAGAAAAAGATGCAATGGAGGTAAGGCAAGAGCCACCTCCAGTGCTGCTGTGGGTGCAGTTCTCATGACCCCAGTGGCAGCCACACAAGCAAGGCGTTGGAGTTTCCTCAGCCTCTCCTGTGCAGTCACCAACTTGAGTCGTGGCCACCACACCACCACAGCATAACTGACCCGAGGCCGAATTACAGCCTGGAAAAGCCACATCAACTAAGACCTTGGGAGAAAGACCCCAGGTCTTGCCCACTGCCCTCCGGCACTGCCAGAAAGCTGCCAGTGCCTTCTGGTAGCAATATTTCAAGTGGGAGTGCCAGTGAAGCTTAGAATCCAGGATTACTCCCAGAAACTTCACCTCACTGGCCAGCCTTAGCTCCTGGCCCATGAGCCTTGGAGCTTCAAAGCCCTCCCTCTTGACCTTCTGAGTAAAGAGGACCATTTCTGTCTTCACAGGGTTGACAGATAGACCCGCTTCCCCACACCACCTTTCCACAATTCTAAGACCAGCCTGCACTCTTCTACACACTGTGGAGAGACAAAAGCCAGTCACTAAAATTGCCACATCATCTGCATACCCCTGGGTATAAATACCCTGGGAGTTCAGACGCCCCAGCAGTGAGTCAGCCACAAGGTTCCACAGGAGAGGAGATAGGACCCCACCCTGTGGAAAGCCCCTTCTGACCTGAACTGCCTTGTAACAGCCACCCATGGAGGCCTGCACTAGCTGTGAGTGCAAAAACCTCCTGATCCATTGCTGGACCATGAGGGGGACTGACCTATCCTCAAGGGATCCCATTATGGACCTGAAGGGGGCATTGTTAAAAGCCCCCTCAATGTCCAAAAAGACCCCAAGACTGTACTCCTTCTTACTTAAGCCTTTCTCTATCCTCTGCACCAAACAGTGCAGAGCCGACTCAGTGGACCTGCCTGCCCTATAGGCATGCTGCTGGGCCTGAAGGGGGAACCTCTGCAGAGGTCCCTCCCTCAGGTACCTGTCCACCACCCTCTCCATCGTTTTCAAGAGAAACGATGTCAGACTGATTGGTCTGAATGCCTTCGCCTGGTCATAGCTAGGCCGTCCAGGCTTGGGGATAAAGACCACCTTTGCCATGCGCCAGGACAATGGCACATACCCCAGTGCAAGGCAAGCCTGAATCACCCTGCAGAGGATAGGAGCAATTTGCTCCAGGCCCTTCTGCAGAAGTGCTGGAAAAATGCCATCCAGTCCTGCTGCCTTATATGGTGCAAAACGCTGAATGGCCCACCTCACCCTGTCCTCCTGCCCAACCTGCTCAGCCAACCTCCATTCCTCCTCAGCAGGGGGTGGAGAGGCCTCCCAGGGGACTGGATGGACAGACACCTCCTGGCACCCTGGGAAGTGCACACTAAGAAGATGAGACAATGCCTCACCCTCACTGCTTGCAAACTCCCCAGAAGCCAGCCTAATGAGCCCAACTTGACAGCTGGTCTCCCTGCTCAAAACCCATTGCAAGCGAGCTGCAACTGGAGTGGACTCCACCCCAGAGCAGAACTCCCTCCACGAGTCCCTCTTTGCTGATCTGATCAGCCTTTTATACTCATTGCGAGTTGCCCTGAACCTGGCCCAGTCCTCACCAGATTGAGATGTCAGTGCCTGTCGCTGACATTTCCTGACATCTCTACGCAAGCGGGAAAGCTCAGCTGACCACCATGGCACCTTTTTGCCTCCCCGTCTGTGTCTGAGAGGACAGGCCTGTTCATAGGCCTCCAGTATGGAGAGGTAGAGGGTATCTAGGGTATCCTCCACCTCTTCCACCATCTCCAGTGGATCAAAGGCTCCCTCTCCAAGCTCAGCACTGAGAGAACGTGTGTAGCCCTCCCAGTCTGTGGCCTGTGGATTTCTCCACAAGGAGAAAGGCTCCTCATCCACTGCCAAATTGAACTGAATGTACCAGTGATCCGACATAGAGACCTCCGGTGACACCCGCCAACCCCTTACCTCATCCAGAAGACTGAGTGAGGCAAGTGTTATGTCTATGACCTCCTGGCGATGAGGCACCACAAAGGTGGGCTCATTGCCTCGGTTGATCACAAACAAGTCTGTCCCCATCAAATACTCCACTAGGGCTTCCCCCCTTGCATTGCAATTGGAGCTGCCCCAGGAAGTATGATGGCCATTTGCATCACAACCCAGGATCAGTGCTAGACCCTGGGCCCTACAGTGATCCACCAACTGCACCATCTCATCTGATGGAGGTGGCATCACTGAATCAAAGGGAAGATAGGTGGAAGCCACCACTGCCTTCCTCCTTCTTCCCACTGCCTTAAACTCAACTGAGACTGCAACCTGGTCCCGAGAACAGAACCTAGGCAACTGTACTGCGGTGAGCATCCGGGACACCCACACTGCAGCCCGACATGGACGCTGATCCTCACAGTGACCAGAGAAAAGTTGGCCTCCTGTGCCTGAAAGTCCTCGGATATGATTCCGAAAGACCCATGGCTCCTGTATAAGAGCCATGCTTACCTGCTGCTTAGCCAGGGTGCGACAAAGCAGTGATGTCGCTCCTTTGCTATGCTGCAGGTTGATCTGAGTAATGCTTAGCTGAGCAGACACCATAATAATGTAAGTCTGCAAAGCAACCACACTACTCCCCCAGAGGAGGAAGAGGAAGACCCTACACTAGGAGTAGGACCTTCCTCCCCCATCCTCCCACTGCTACCTGAGGACTCTTTGCTGGGACCCTCCTCAGAGGTGGATCCGGCAGCAGAACCCCCATCCTCCCTTCTCTGCTTCTTACCAAGCGCCACTACCAGCCAGGAAAGCTTACCACTCCCCCAGCCCCTGCAGGCACTGTAGCAGTATCCACCAGAGACGACGCCAGTACCTACCACGCCTCCTCCAGTCTTCCAGGTGATTTTAGAACCCCAGCGCCTGGGACTTGGGGCCGGTCTCCTTGATCCAGTCATGCGAAGAGAGATGCCGCGTCTTCAGCCGGCCGACGAAACGCCGTCCATTGCCCACCCCCACGACGTGGACGCCCGCGGCTGGGGGGCGTCGCGCATAGTAGCGAAGCTACTTCTATGTGCGTCAACATCTAAGGATGACTCTATACCAGGCCACCTAGCACTAAAATCAATCGTCCGGGTTTACCTCATGATACCCTACAACAAATCACGATTATTTTTGAACGGCGCTGTGACAGAAACCGAAACGGCGCAGTTTACTTTATTGCAACTTTGAAACATTAGGCCAATTACCAGTTGTCCAGTTTTCCTCTGGTCCAACAAACAGTCGCATAAGCATGAATAGTGAAGCTTACCTCTGTGCTGCATGAGACGTATCTTTTTGAGTGTCCCGAACATTCGGAGCCCCTGGAAAAAAGAAAAACAACCATCACCTCTCACAGTATGTGACATTTTTATACCCCATAGCAAGAGCAGTGGTGAATCGGAATACAATTTGCAAAATGCAGCCTTGACTGCATTCAGTTTACCACCACGGTATACGTAAAAACTAAAAAATGCAGCACTAAATATACGCTCAGACAAAAAAGTGTTTTTGTTTGGACCGCCCAACAAACGCCCTTTTTCACGAGGACTTACAGAGACCCCACTACATAGCGTAAAAACTTCTGACATTGGGCACGTTTCTATTGGGTGGGGTCTTCATGAAATAAATAATAGGCCTACTTACTTTCGTGAAAGCTTGATTCCATATTCGTCTTGTTTTTGAGATTCCGGAGTTTTCCACGTTCCTGTTACACCCTGCCCAGCTCTTGTCTTGTTGTTTGTTGGTTGTCTTTTGCTTTCTTTCTTTCACGTCTAGCCCAAGTGCCACCACCGACTTGTACATTTCCATGTACTCCTATACTAATTAGTTTTAGGAGTACATGACACGGAGCGCGGCCGTTTTGAACTATTACTGCGGTGAGCGCGAAGAGGAACACACTATGTGGCACGTAAAGAACAGAAAGAAAGAAGTGGTTTTTGACCCGACGGAACATCAAAGTATATTTTATCGATGTGAACTATTTTATCAGTGTGAACTAACCAGCGGCTTTATCATGTCCTCCCATAAGGACTCAGTCTGCTGGCGCGTTCACAAGACGTCCGTAAATCCGTAAAGCGTATCTGGGAGTACATGGCACACCGCAAACAACCGTGTACTCCTAGTTACGTCCGTTACGGATTTATGGATGGACGGATATGTTTTATGGACGTCTGGTGAACGCGCCATGCAAGTACTGTTCGAAGCTTTTCCCATCCCGTCAAGCGTTGTGGAACCATAAGAACAAGCATCATATGGAGGAAAAGGAGCGGGATGCAGCTGTGGTGAAGAAGTTTCCATGCGAAATCTGCCATAGCTTACTTTCGTCGAGTGACTCTTTGTGCACCCACAGGGCGAAGTTTCATCAGAAGGAGAGAGACGAAGCGAAAGCACAGAACTCGCATGTCAAGTGTTTGGAGGAGGGATGCAGCTATGGAGGGCATCGCATCGCAGATTTGAGAAACCATCTGACTAATGAGCTTGGCAAGGTGTTCACTGTGGTTATTCAGGAATTCGACTCGGTCTCTGGTGAGTCCGTTTCTAAATTCTTGTACGTTTCTATCTTTTACTTCAAGTAAAAGTATCCAAGTATCCTCCATCCATTCAAGATGAGGTGCGGCAGGAGCTGGATGGTATAGACCAGTCTTCTCCTGAATTGGTGCAATGCGCAATTTTGAACTTTTGATCGAGAGTGACCATTGCACTGCTGAAGGGAAACATTGATCTCGCTCAGTCCTACTGTGTTGGAGTGCAGAATCTACTGGAGCGATTGTGAACCAGTCGGTCATGAAAATGTTTGAGTTGTTCTGTACATGTTGATAATTGCGTTTCTGTCTGTTTCTTGACGCTTATTTAAAAAATACTGTACACTGATAACGTCTATCTTACTTCTACGTCCTGGAACCGTAATAGTATAAGAGTTCCGTTGAATATGACAGTTCCGTTCCGTTGTGTTGCTTGATTTCTTTGTCTTCCACGCTCCAATATTTACTCTTCTAACGCTAAAATCGGTGATTCATGTACTCCTAAAACTAATTAGTATAGGAGTACACGGAAATGTACAAGTCGGTGGTGGCACTTGGGCTAGACGTCTTTCTTTCTGTTTCAAGAAAAGCAAGTAAAACTGAAACGTGAACTCCTAAATTTACTGCGTCAAAAATCCTTTCTACGAGTACATGGAAAAGTCATTGCTTATCGTCTTGAGCGACTCGTCGTAAGTTTAGGCGCCTGTTCAAAAAGTGGCAATAAAAACAGAGTGTCCCATAATAAACTCACCGGATGTTTGTGCCTCTCATTCATCAGCGGAGCGTTTGATTTCAGTACGCTCTTTTGTAGTTTGTAGCTAAAACTTCAAAGTTTATGCAGGTAAAATTTCAGCCATGTAGTCCTTCTATCAAGGAAGTCATGAAAGCTCAAACTTTTGGACACAAAAATTCACGTTTTTTCACTATGGGGCTAAACCCGGGTTTTAAGGCCGAAGTTAGCACTCCACGGATGAGTTTCTTCAATTTTCTTCACAATGGCGCAGTACATTTGGTTCTGCCGCGTCTTTCATGGGATATTGAACAGGATTTGAAGATGTATTTGCTTTTGGATGGTAGAATATGCTCTATATTGTGGTAAAATATAAGTCAAATCCTCGATTTCCGAAGTCAGCCTTTCTGAGTTGTTTTGAGCCACTTCCTGTTGTCCTAGAAAGTTGAAATTTTGCATGAAAAAACTTTGAAGCCTTGGCTACTAATTGCAAAAGACCGCTTTTAAAAATGACACGCCACTGTGGAGATAGAGACACAAACAGCCGGTGAGTTTATTATGGGACATCCTGTATTTATTTCTTTGTAGTGCGATGAGATCAGACCAGAAAATATGCAGATGGTAAAAATAGTGACTTACGCAATGTTTCGGCTCACAAACTTGAACCTTCTTCAGGTGGCTTAGAACATTGCATTGGGAAGGTTCAAGTCTGTTAGCCGAACGAAACGGTGTGGAAATAAACTTACCTGCCATCCCCTGTTCTTCAGTTGGACTGCTTTCATTCGGACTACAGCGCCTTTGTTTTGTCGTTTCTATATTTTGCACGTACGTAACGTACAGTATGTATGTACATGAGCTAAGCCTAAGTCTATGTTCATTGCTAAGCCTAAGCCTATTTTCATTGCTAAGACCAAGCCCATGTCCATTGCAAAGCCTAAGCCTATGTCCATTGTTAAGCCTAAGCCTAGCCTATGTCCATTCCTAAGTCTATGCCTATGTCCATTGCTAAGCCCAAGCCCATGTGCATTGCTAAGCCTAAGCCTATGTCCATTGCTAAGCCTATAATGGCGCGTTCACCAGGCGTCCGTGACGTCCGCCCGTCCGTCCGTCAAATCCGTAAAACGTATCTAGGAGGACACGGTTGTTTGCGGTGTGCCATGTACTCCTAGATACGCTTTACGGATTTGACGGACGGACGTGACTATAGAGTGACGGACGTCTGGTGAACGCGCCATAAGCCTATGTCCATTGCTAAGCCTATGCCTAAGTCCATTGCTAAGCCTATGCCTATTGCCTATGTCCATTGCTAAGCCTAAGCCTATGTCCATTGCTAAGCCTAAGCCTAAGCCTATGTCCATTGCTAAGCCTAAGCTTAAGCCTATGTCATTTACTAAGCCTAAGCCTATGTCCATTGCTAAGCCTTAGCCAATGTTCATTACTAAGCCTAAGCCTACAATATGTCCATTGCTAAGAATAAGCCTATGTCCATTGCTAAGAACAAGCTTATGTCCATTTCTAAGCCTGCCTAAGCCTAAGCCTATGTCAATTGCTAAGACTAAGCCTATGTCCATTGTTAAGCCTAAGCCTCTTTCCATTGCTAAGCCTAAGCCTATGTCCATTGCTAAGCCCAAGCCCATGTTCATTGCTAAGCCCAAGCCCATGTACATTGCTAAGCCTAGTCTATGTCCATTGCTAAGCCTAAGCCTATGTCCATTGCTAAGCCCAAGCCCATGCATCTTGAGATGGATTTTCTCTCGCCGATTCATGGCAATAGATGAATAAAGGCAATTATAGCGCCTTCACGTACGATCATCCTTTCAAGAACGTATTGAGGCATTGAGCGCAATTTTTGCACGCAGCAGTCAAGAAATTGTCTTAATCCCACCCTCTACAGGGTGTCCCTACTGCCCGGCCCAAACCTGTGCACACCGTACGTACGTACGTACATGCAGGCATCCCTGACACCCTGACTCATTAGAATTTAATATGCGATATTTGGTAGAATTCAGTATTGCTGCATAGTACCGCGACACCTTGCAAATGGCGCCACCGACACCGGCTGATAGAGGAGGACATGACGCATCGAACAAAAAAATTCCCAGCCAAATCCGTCCACAATTGACGGAGTTATTCACGCTCAAAGTCGGACAACCCCGTTTTTTCAGGATTTTGCACGTTTTCAGGGGTAATTTGCCCCACAGTGGGGCTAGGGGGCTGAAATTTTGTACACACAGAGTACCCATGGGGGTACAGGTCTATGCAAAATTTGAGCGCTCTAGCTGCTCTGGGTGTCTAGATACAGCACCCGATACCATATTCCAGCGAAAACACCTACATGCTTTTCAAACGGTAAACTGGTGCGGAAATTTTTTGCTTTCCGTGTGCCGGCTGTTTTTTTCCGTCAATTTGTAGCCACAACTGTCCTCTTCAAAATGAGGTACCTGCCGATGAAAACTTACCAATGGGAAATTTGACTAGGACGCGCCGGAAGGTGGCTGAGTTGAGTGAAAATCGCCAAATCTGGCTTTTTCAAAAGCGCACGTTTTCCACAAGTGCGCGTTTTCGCTATTGATTTTTTCGAAATTCTTGCAGTACGCCGGACTTCTCCAGAAATATTTCGGATGATCTGCTGGGTTTTCCATTTTTCACCTGATTTACCCCGTTTTACCCTGTATTACACGTGCATACAGGCGCTATCTGCTCATTCTGCGATGCTATTTGCTGCTCAAATAACTTTCCGGTTCACCATGGCTGCTATTTGGATCTGTATTCACACTCTACAACGAAGACATCGGATCCATCACAATTGCAAGTTAGTACGTACGTACGTACGTACATTTGCATTATCCAT